>JAVCKZ010075109.1:0-13324 GCA_034780755.1 Lepetodrilus elevatus
TTTTTTTTTTTTATCTCATATTTATACACACACACACACACACACACACACACACACACACACACACACACACACACACACATGCAAACACACACACACACACACACACACACACACACACAGTGATCCCAAGTGTAAAATGACAAATGGAAAGTTGTACTATTTTCCTAAGCACTGTTTGTCACCACTTTGTAGAGTGCCAGGGATGATTGATTGCAAGTTTCCGTGTTCCTACACATTGGCAACAAGAAACAACGTGGTGCCAATAGTTCCACATTCACTTCTAATGGTCCTTGACTGTGATAAGTCTTGTTCAGGTAAAACAGTAATTTGGAAAGTTTTGTCACAAGAAAAAGATTTCAGATAGAAGGAAAAGAAATGTTTCAGATGTTTCAGTCAGAAAGAAAAGACGATCTGATGAACATCCTCTGAAGCAAGATCCCTGAAAAAAAAAAATCTGTTTTAAAATGTGTATATCTTCTTAGTAAATACAGTACGTTATTCTCTTAGGATTGCTTCTGTATAATCCTGGATGATATCCACACACTGCCACCATTGCCCCTAAACACGCAACATTAAAATTAAAATAAATCATAAAAAACCTATCTGTATTTTGGTAAACAAGTAGTCAGATCCTACAAGCACCAGACATCTCTGTTAAACAAGGCCTAGTCTGGTACATCCTGCTGACTGTAGATCTGCTGGAGAGATCCTACAAGCAACAGACATCTCTGTTAAACAAGGCCAGGTCTGGTACACCCTGCTGACTGTAGATCTGCTGGAGAGATCCTACAAGCACCAGACACCTCTGTTAAACAAGGCCTGGTCTGGTACATCCTGCTGACTGTAGATCTGCTGGAGAGATCCTACAAGCACCAGACATCTCTGTTAAACAAGGCCTGGTCTGGTACATCCTGCTGACTGTAGATCTGCTGGAGAGTTCAACTACACAGTGGTCATCAAATCTGGACACATCATTTGTTTCCCCGTCTTTGCCAGCAAACGGGGGGAAATGCTTTCTGGTGTGTGTGTGTGTACACTCTGTCATTGTTAGCCCTTGTAGACAAGCATCGATTCCTTCCGGACGTGTGCTAGTTAAAAGACTATGGTATACGTTGTTGTGCTGGTCGGCCACTTAGCTGGCAGCAGTCGTAGGTGGGACAGTCTTCAACGCGTCTTTCTGTATGCAGGGTGTACACTTTTATTCCCTCATCACGACTGATGGTAGTATCAAGGCATCCAAGCTTAGAATCAGACGACCTGTACAGTGAGCCCAGAGCAGCATTCTCCTCACAAGACTTTACAGAGTATTCATAATTATTCAATATTCATTTCACTGCCAATCTAACATTCAATTATTCATATAGAAAAACGCCATGTAGGAAATATGGTAATCTGCTAAGGATTTTAAGAAGATTTTTTTTGGAATTGAAGACCAGTGAGTTTACATGCGTATATATTTATGTGTATACATACATATAGAGACACACATGCGTACATATTTACGTGTATATATACATATAGAGACACATGCGTACATATTTACGTGTATATATACATATAGAGACATACACACATGACATACACACATACATATGACATACACACACACATACATACACACACATACATATGACATATACACACACGTAACCTAGGCCTTTAAAGTATCCTCCACAGGAGAGGCCATGTATTACTAGCGCCAGATTCACGATTAGTTGGTCCCCAGGAGGCGGCTATTGTCACAGAGCCCGATCACCATCACTTCATCATCAGCTCTCCATCTGAGACATGCCGCTGTCAATTGAATGTTCTCCCACCTAATTTACAGTATCTCCAGAGCTTCCACAAACCCCCTGCCGACTTTTGTTGCCCGTCACCGACTGCTTGCCCATTGAAGTGACCCACACTTGAAATGCAAACCACCGACTCCACAGCGGAGAAGCTGTCCATTATCTCCACATATGTACGTTCCTCCCGTCTTCAGCTACAGTAATGGACCCAAAAAAATAAAGAAGCTGTAATCCACTTTAATGTTGGATTTTATGAATGCCAAGCTGGATTTGGTAAAAGCTTCGTTTTCGAGGTGGAGTAAATTGGAATCGCCAACGGTAGATGCTCGGAGAAAGTAGCTTCTTGTAACTTCATGAAAATCTTACTACTGTCACAATGCAAGTATTTTAATAAATGTATTCTATAAGAAGAGTTTTTGAAGATAAAGAAAGGTCGATGCTCAGCCACGATGTTTCGTTTGCAATGGTCCTATTCAACCAGAAGCATATAGGTCAATGTATACACTCTGTGATTGGCATGTGTGTTTGTCAGTATCGAGGCTGAATTTCATCTCAATGTGCAGGAGTGTTATATTACCTGATTTGAAGTTAACTTTGACAATCCTGATCAAGTCTAGTCAAATATGTTTAATATGTTTGTATTTATTTGTATTCCATGGTTTGTCTTTCGTTGTATTAATGCATTGGTGTGCCATTAAGTGTAGTTCAACTGGAATCCACTTAGTCCACACAGCGACGTTAAACTCCATTTTCACTCACTCACGACTAAAAGTTATGGTAAAATCCATATTATAGTTCGTTGCTTTGCATTTTTTCTTGGAAAACCTTTCAAACCATATAACTAACTGCTTGTAGTGATTACCAGTCCATGGAGACAACATTTTCTGTAAATATTTTATTATTAATTTGTTTGTGTATGCATGCGTTGCTGTGTGTTTGTGTGTGTGTGTGTGTGTGTGTGTGTGTGTGTGTCTGTGTGTCTGTGTGTCTGTGTCTGTGTCTGTGTTGTTTTTGTGTGTGTGTGTGTGTGTGTGTGTGCGCACATGCGTGTGTGCATTTGTGTGCATGAAACTTGAACTAATGAACTTCATTGAATGTAGGAAGACATGTAATTATCCTGATTGAACTCTTCAGATAATCATTATCTGGAATCTATCATTATTTGCTCCCAAAGACGACACTTTACGTTGACGCTCTCTGAGTTCAGTCCATGTTCACAGTGCAATGTCTGAAATATTCATCAATATAATATGTATAATGTATTAATATAGGCTATATGAATACTAATATATCAATATCACTTCATATGTTCCTTCCACTTATCTACATGTAACATGTAAACATTTGTAGTGTACTCTTTGTGATCAAGTGTCGCAATATATTAAAACAATACATTCAATGGATTTCAGTAATCTCATTCTAAAGAATACTGATACATATAAATGTATACATTTATGAAGCAATAACTACTGGATTCAAATATTTATTTGAAGATATGTGCCAAGATATACTGGTAGAAATATTTAAAGGAACGCATGTACTGTAACACAACATTGTTGCTAAGCGGTTTTATAACCTTTCCAATAGAACAAATATGACCAAATTTAACAATAATCTTTCTTTGCTCCAGTGGAACATGATACAATGAATAAAGTACCCATGCATCAAAATGTGATCTTTATTATAGGTACATGCGTTCCTTTAAATTTTTCTATCAGTATATTTAACCTCATTGGGAAAAGTTTGATAGCGATAATCAAACTTTCCCCAATGTGGTTATATATATCTTGGTGTGTTTAACCCTCTCACTGCTGGATAAGGCACAGTCACTGTTCTTTGGGGCATCTGTGGTTGCCTTCAGCATGAAGAGGGTTAAAGATGGATGGTTTCTCGTGTCACAAGTTAAGTAATGATGACGTTCCCGATCTATGTATAGTGCTAGGCATTGAATTGCTCACGTGCCTGTCAAAGCTAGCTGGATCCAGACTGATCAATGGTTGACACGCAGGTTGTTGCCCAGACATATAGCACCTTGTCTGGGAGTGTGGACACCAAGGCCATTTTGTGTCGTTGTCAATAGTCTCCAGTCGGTAGTTTTGAGTATAAGAGCATGTGTGAAATATAAAACACTTGGGTCTACTTTCCGTCACACGAGACATCACAAAAAATGTTAATGTCAAGATAATGTAAAATACATCCTGCATATACTGAGGAGATTTGGATATAAAATCTGTACACACAGTGTGCAGTTGTCATCAATACCAAATTTGTTGAGTACCTGTACAATGAGTAAAATAAAATCAATTAAAAAATTAAAAATTAAAAATTAAAATTAAAAAAAGTACCAACTTTGTATCAGATCTTAATGTAACATATAGTTGTTTTCTTTCCACATTAAACAGATCATTGTGAATCTGCAATATTACTAAAAATCTGAGAGACTATTAACCTTCCACCTGTTGGAGATGTTCAGAGATGCCTTACAGAACAGTCATTGTAATAGTAACCCAAACAGGGAAAGAGTTAAAACTCACAACCTCAATTTTGTCTGAATTTGAACATGTCGTTTTCATCACTGTACATTAGAAAGTTTAATGTATGTTTCTCTTTGTCAATAAGTAATGTGTTGTGCTGCAGGAATTAAGTTAGTACTGTCTGCCCTGGGAGTAGACTGGCAGGTAGCGGGAACAATTGAGCAGAAGAAGGTCAATCTGGACAATCTTGTCAATCTCAGGACTTTCAATCAATGCAATCGTGTCCGCAAATTTGAGTTCATTACGTAATTTGCCCGCCAATTTGCAGATGTCTGCCACTATCAATAAGTAGTGTGGAGTTGAGTGTCGGAATACAGAATCGGAGTTTCCCTGTTTGAATCCCACCAGGGCAACCGGTATGATATTACTTCTCAGATAGTTACTAACGCTTATACTACTACTAATAATAATAATAAAATTAATATTTGTGTAGCGCAAAAATCCAGCATAACGCTGCTCAGATGAGCTTTGTCTGAGTGAGTAAACAGGAACAATTCTCAGGCGGAAGCAGAAACTGTCTAGTTGTCAAATGCCTGTTTGAAGAGCAATGTTTTAAGTCTGGTTTTAAAAGCACCGAGTTCATTTGTGCAATGTTATTGTGTGCGCATTATTTGTGGAAATACAAAAATTCGGAAGGAAGCTTTTCTACTTTAAAATATTCATCTCCAGTGGACAATTTGTGAAAGAGAGCATGAGTTTGGGAAATGGGTAGGATCTGATTTGATATGTAAACGTTCAGTGTAATATAATATCAGGAGGGGAAATGTGTGGGGTTTTGTTTTGTTTGCTAGAACATTAAAAAAAATTAATTTCCAAAGTGGAGTTTAAGGGTTATTTTCCCACTAAAAGCAAATGTTATTCACAGAAATAATTACATTCAATAAACTGATCATTTATTATTTTATGTAACTAACTAGGCAGAACTCTCATTTATCTCAAATATCAAATAATATAACTACCAAACTTGATGAATATGATTGTAAATGAACTTGTCACATGCTGATATGGAAAGTGATTTCCCATTTGGTGACTTTGTGAACAGGCAAGTTCCATCAGTGATAGACCTTGAACTTTGAACCAATATCCTATGATCTTGATCTTATTATCCATCAAATGCGACCAGTTAAGAATCGTTTCCCCTCGCAGTTTTCCAATTGGATGATCGGTGAGTTTCTAGGAGACTGGAAGGAGGTGTGTTAAGACAGACATTGGGATTTGACATTCAGTTCTTCACTGGCTTCTTATTTTTTTCTATTAACGGAGTAGACAAAATGACATTATCATGTTGTCATTGAGCGTGTTGTGTGGGCAAGATACGTTAGTAGTGGTTAAGCTTATTATGGCTGTTATTTGATGGATGGATGGATGGACGATTTAAAAACATGGAAAGTGTTAGATCTGGCCCCAAGGTTAAGAAAACATTTTAGTACAAATTTGTACTCAAACTAAAAATGTACATGACGTTTTATGAACAAAACTTTGAATTGAGCACAAATTTGTACTAAAAAAGGTTTTGTAACCTCGGGACCTCGGAAGACATAATGTTATTTCTTCATAAATTCCTAAAAGAGTTTATGCAACTGAAAATGGATATTACAGTCTTTTCTACAGTTACGGTATGTGATACATAGAATCTAACATTGGTGTTCATTTAATACTGAATATATTAAACTCGTCAGTGAAAGTGATATCAGTTTTACCAACTCGTTTAATAAATTCAGTATTAAATGTCAAAATGACCACTCAAGTTAGATCCTCTATATACATTGATATTTACAAGCTGAATACAAGCAAGAGATAGTGCCCTTAGCACCAGTGGCCACAACATGTATTTCTGGTCTGAAGGACAAGCTATTTCTAGCGGCCGCCGTACTAGCGGTACTATTTAAAATGCTGACTACATTTCTTCCTGCTCATGTGCTGTAATGCACTCGTCAATTTCAAGACGGCAGCAAATTATCTGGATTCAATTACTCTGTAGCCTGTGCGGCCTGGCCATTGTGGCAGTTAAATGTCAAGGCAGATAGAACTCAATATTGAAAAGCTTTTGATCAGTGGCAATAACAGCATTCAGGAGCATCAACAGGTTGTGGGGGGGGGGCTTCTAGAAGAGATCATGCTTTAGCATTAAGAGTGCATGGGGAAAGGCAATTTATTGTTATGGCATTGTTTACACATCTTAAGGAATTACTGAATAATGAATGTTATTATTGGTTTAATTGTTTATTCTGTTGTCAATGTTTCCAAATTGTAGACTTAACCCGACGTGATATGAGCAACTACGTAAATCAAGCATAATGAGACCGACATTGCAGAATTAATCTGATGTGGTATGAGCAACTAATTAAATCAAACAATTGAGGCAGATGTTGTTGAAGGATTAACGTGATTTGAGCAACAATGTAAAACATATTTGTAAATATGAATTTTGATCTAGAAGTTTAAGTAATTTTTTCAAAATAGACATGGATTTAGTCAAGTCACAGTTGGGTTAACATGCATCCACAATGTTTATATTATCACAGTGGAACAATTGGGCTTAGGCAGCTTGTCAAAAGTAGTAATTGCAATATCACTGATGCTCAATATATATGTGTAATTGTGTACGATCAACACATCCTAGTAGTAAAGATATTGCTGGATCGAGCTAATGTGACAGGGTTCCTATTACTTTTTGGCTCTACCATTACTCATAAATAAGCAGTAAAATGTCGTTATTAGATGTTGCTTGGGAACCCATAGCTACTGAAGGTCAGATCCCTGAGTAGTGCGTACATTAAAGCTGGTATCTTGCGAAGACAAATTTCACTTACGTATGGTATGCGACTGAAATTCGCTAATTCGCCAAATATTAGTAAAACAGTTGCGTTAATTCGCAGACATCGCCAGTAATTTTGAACGTCAAATGTTAGCAAAGTGTTAGTAAGACATTCTCACGAATGTAGCACTAACGTCGCAAGTTTTCAAATGCCAAATGTTAACCAAACATGCATCAAACGTACGCATTTTGGTTGCAAAATTAGTGAGATGTTAGTACAACATTAGTGCGACTGATGCGAGACTGTCATGCGACTAAGACGTTGCATGCGACGCTAGTGTGTCAGTTGCAATGATGTTGCACTAGAAAATGTCTTTTCAGAAAACTAAAAGTTATAAACTATCAGTTTTAGAACTTGTCTTTGAGCAGTTATTATTTAAGAAAATTCTCAAACTTGATAACACGTTTTAGAAATGTTAAGATAAAAGCTAAACGGAGATTCGTGTACACCTAGGTTGTCAGAACTGAGACTTGCACACCCTTGTCTTGTAGTTTGAACATGCATAATCCCCGGATATCTAGGCAGTGACACTCCGGGCCATGCCAATCACTAAGTCTATTTTTGCTCGTATTTTGCGTGCTGTCAGCCTACTAGTCACCAGCCAGATATTTATATGGTCACGTCAAATTTCCGCAGCCTCCAACAGCAATTTCCTATTGGCCGATTCCTATTGATAACGAGATGCTTGCCGCCATTAATAGAATGGCAGGGTTGCCTATAGAGCAGTCCAACTTTCAGACATATTTTTGACACGGCACAGGAAGTGGCTTGTCTCTTTGATCCATCTTAGATCTTTTTGTAAAGATATGATACTGTCATTATTGCTGATATGATAGGGTTTTACTAGTGTATTCAAGGGATGTAGTTAGAAATACTATAGGAAAAAGGGGGCGAACGAATGACTTAGGAACGAATGACTTAGGAACAAAAACCAAAATGATCTTTTACTTCCCAAAAATGTTCCCAAGTCTTGTTTCAGTAGCACATTATGACTGAATGTTTCTAAGACTGTTCCCATGTCTTGTTTCAGCAGATGACTGACTGTTCCCATGTTTTGTTTCAGTAGATATCTGACTGTTCCCATGTCTTGTTTCATTAGATATCTGACTGTTCCCATGTCTTGTTTCAGTACATGACTGACTGTCCCATGTCTTGTTTCAGTAAATATATGACTGTCCCATGTCTGGTTTCAGTAGATATCTGACTGTCCCATGTCTTGTTTCAGTAGAGATCTGACTGTCCCATGTCTTGTTTCAGTAGAGATCTAACTGTTCCCATGTATGGTTTTAGTAGATATCTGACTGTCCCGTGTCTTGTTTCAGTAGAGATCTGACTGTCCCATGTCTTGTTTCAGTAGAGATCTGACTGTCCCATGTCTTGTTTCAGTAGATATATGACTGTCCCGTGTCTTGTTTCAGTAGAGATCTGACTCCCATGTCTTGTTTCAGTAGATATCTGACTGTCCCATGTCTTGTTTCAGTAGAGATCTGACTGTCCCATGTCTTGTTTCAGTAGATATCTGACTGTCCCATGTCTTGTTTCAGGAGCACACGATGGTGGGGCGGCCGGACGCTCCGGTACAGCAGGACATTCAGCTGCGAGGCCTGGGCATCATGTCAGAACACTGCATCGTGGACATCGAGGGGCCAGAACTCTACATCACACCACTAGAGGGCGCCAGGTGAGGCACTAGTGTCAATAGGGAGTGCAAGCTATATTTATCAACTTCCGGGTTTGGGCAACTGGTACTTTTCAGACGCGCTATGCTCCTACTGCATGTTTATATGTGCAGATCCTAGTTGAAGTATAGTAATGAACTGTCAACACATTTGGGTATATGCTAATTAGATTCGTGACATAGAAACCAAAACGCCAACACTGAAAGTTATATAGTGGATATGTTAAAAATACTGCTAAAGTGTCAGTGCACATGCTGGAGATGGTACATAACCAGAATATACTGGGGTTTGGGTCTGTTTTCACGAAAACTTAAAACAAACTCGGCTCAAATATATATTAGTAGGCCTATGCATCATGAGCAGACGAGATTTCCATAATACCCAACCCTAGTGACAAGTACAATATAGTCATCACTATTAACCTTTTCCATGCTTGGTCGAATTACACTGGGCATCTCAGGTTACCTCCAGTAGATGGAAGGTTAAAGAGATATGATAGCTTGCTTGACATATTAGATGTCTGAAATTCTCAAATTTAACATGAAGAAGATACTGTAAAACAGGTATCATTCGTGTGTCTGTAGTTTGGTGAAGCTGTTAAGCGACCAAAAAAATATATATATTTTGACATACTTGGACAACGTGAATTTAACACATCGTTAATATGTTGTTTTTTCATAAATTTTACAAAATCGTGAAAATTGCGAGCCGCTAAATATAATCGTTTTACTGTAGTTTAGGTAGAGTGATTAATTGTTATTAATTTTGACATATTGGAGATAAGTATGATTCTTATTAATGTCTTGCGGACAACACTGGGATATGTTGGAAATAACATTGTATTGCTAAACCGTCTCCTTGCCGAAGGCGAGTTAACTTGCCCGATTACATGCAGAAATAGAACACTTTGATTTTATTCAGCAGGGAGAAGGTTAAGTAAAATAAATCTTGGTCTAATACATTTCTTATTTTAAAAAGAAAAAGAAACACATAGATATATGTATACCACAATGACTACAAAGAGATGTATTCGATGGTAACGGAGAAGAGTATGACAAATGGGAATGTAAGAAGTACGTAGTCTGCAGTTGCTGACGGCACTGTGTGTATACGGTGAAGTGAAATGTCTGCATTGATGTACACAGGTAATGTGATAACCTGATAAAGGCTGAGAGAACATTAGCCACTGATAGCGAGATGGAGGAATTATTGAATCTGGACATGTACAATTGTCCAATGATGAATCGATTGCACCAAGGATGCTGTAGTAAGCTAAGATAATGAAGTTCTGCACTCGGAATGTTCACCGCTTTGTTAATTTACCTGAAATTGAATCTTTGTCAGCTCCAGGAAATCTGGCTGAGCACTGAGCTTTGTTTGTTTTTCTGTCCAATCTGTCCATCTTGTTTATGACCACTATATTGACTTATCCCAAGTTCTGTTACACTGTGGAAATGTATGAGATGATCAAGATTAATACAGGGAAACTAGGACTTGTATTTGCTGATAATATTAAACCAGGGTTGAAAACTACTGTTAATAATTTTAATTTCAGATGAAGAAAAGCTGTAAGAAAATATTACATTTAGAATTGCAGTTACTTTTGAAAAAGCATAAATATATTGAAAGAAAACTGTTCATTTTTTAATATAATTTTGCAGTAAAATCAATGGCATTGTAACTGACATATCAGCAAGGCATGTCCAATGATTTGATTTAATTGTTTACGTAGCTGCGGAAATATTTAACCCATATGCGACAAGATAAGTATGATAATTAAGCTAGATTAGTATTATGATCAAAATTGAATATCGGCATGATTGATTAATATTACTTCGGACTTCATGCCAACAGTTTACTGTCGTTATGTTTTGGGTGCAATAAATATCAATGTCTGCAATAAGTTTAGATGTTCAAACAGTCATGACTAGTTGAAGGTTGTCATTATTTGGGGAAATACGACATAAGTTGCTGCGAGAGATTCACAACCCCTTGTGGGCCTCAGCACAACCCCTTGCGGGCCTCAGTCTTCTCACCAGCTATTCTTAGTCCTAATTACTGCCAATGATTTTGGGTGAGTGGGTCCTAGCAAATATCAGGATGCCAGAATGGCTTGAAAATCCTATGATTCATATTATCACATGAATTTTTATTTCTGTTTCATAATTCAGGACGTGTGTGAATGGTGCCGTTATTCATGATAAGAAGAAAGTCAAACATGGAGATAGGATTTTGTGGGGAAACAACCATTTCTTCAGACTCAACTGTCCCAAGCCAACAAACAGTAAGTTTGTAATTTTCTTCTCAGTGTGTACACGGAAAAACATCTAATAGAAGATTGTGTGTGCAAACTTAGGGGTGTCACAATTCACCGATGCATCAGTGCATCGCTATTTTACCTCTTATATCGTGATACGCGATTCTGTCTTTGTCAATTGATTAATAATTTTAATGTGAATCGATTTTTAAATACATGTTCAGATCAATTTGTTTTAATAATATTCATGATTTTAACAGGTTATTTCCGCTCTTATTGAGTTTAAAGTTATATTTCAGTATTTTTCACAAAGATTTTAAGTATTTTGTTAACAAAACATGTTGTTTGCAAATGTTCTCTTCATGACTGACTTATTTGTACTGGATATTTTAAGAAATAATGACCTTCATATAACATGATTACTGAAAATCTTTAAGTTCTATAAAAATTAATCGCGATACGTATCGTATCGTGAGCCTGGTATCGTATTGCGAGATAGGCGAATCGTGGCACCCCTAACATTTACTATCCGACATTCAATAGGGCTGCTCGGTAACACTTTCGCCGGTTAGGATTTCTAGCCGCTTTGCGCACGCATATCACATACTCTCGCGACAGACTAGGATTTCTAGACAGGGCTAGACTGGGCTGGTCGAAAACCATTTGGTACTGAGTAGACTGAGCCAGGTCCGCTGTATTTTGATTTTTTTGCACTTCTCCGCCGCTTGAGTCACGTGGCGGTGAGAGAAAAAACAACCAACCTGACGTGACCATACTCTCAAAGCGGACAACTGCTAGCCGGCAAAGGCAAATAAAACGCAGGTAATGTGTACAATAAATAGCTTATTGTGCCCTGAATGCATACACCATTTATCATGCTTATCTAGCAAGTAACGAAAACTTCCTGGGTATATGAATAGCTGCTGCACAATATGAAGGAATAGTTACAGGCAGTTCAGTTTGTGTGCTGAGTTCTTGCATAGCATTTATTTTATTATTGAATTGGGGTATATACCCGCCTTCAAGGTTCTTTCACTTATTATATCACGACCTGACAGCACCCATCTTTTCCACCGACAAAGGATGATAACTGAATTGGCAACTTACAGATAGTGCATCCTATCATGGTGAAATATTATTAGAAAACTATAGTATGGATAAATTATTAATAATTATTAATAAATAAATAATCTTTGGACTAAAATGATATGAATGTAAGGTGGCAATGCTGTGATTATTAAGAAGAACAGGCACATAAAGGTGCAGTGATCTACATGTACGTTTATGTCAATAACGGTCAGCAGGACACAAACCACATTGTACATGGTCATGCCTGGTGAGCTGACACAGTGGTCAGTCTATCGTGGTCACTCCACAGATCTGAACACGACCGATGTGTCATGATGACTGGTCAGCGGCCACCGTGGTCATAATGACCATTTCCTGGATCAGTGACGTGATCATCTAACAGCAAACATCTCGTGTAGCTGAACAAATGTATCAGAGATGTCACGTAACATCCCAGAGCCGACTGCCGAAACATCATAGACTTTTCAGACTTCGTGTCCGACTGTCACACGCTTGCTACATGTGGAATCCAAACTACATGTCCGGACACTGTGTAACATCTCTCCGCATGTAACAGAGCATGTAGCGTGTAACAGGAAGGGGCGAGGAGACGCAATCTTTGTAACGGTGAAGGGTAAACACGTGCTGGGCAATCTTCTACAGGTTACGTATGGAAGGTGTGTGCAGTTGCTGTATAGGCTGCACCACTACAAGGGCTGGGTGTCTGTGTGTAGTGTCGGTGTGTGGTGTCGTCACTGTGTTCTCAGTCAATACGATGCTGTCACATCCTCACCATCTACTTCCTTCTAACTCCTCCTTGACATTTTACCAGCATTCACACATTATGGGCGCAATTCTTTACCATGTATGTTTACATGAATTTTGAGATGTGGAATAAAAAGAACAGGTTCTGGATATGTTAAAATTCTAGGAATTTGAAAAAACAGATGACCTTCAAGTTACTTGGTACTTGTTCACAATCCGTAACTTGACAATTAAAACTGATAGTAGCAACTGCAGATGGATTTGATGAGTATGTATCAGATACTGAGATAATATATATATATACACCTATGATCTGAGAAGAATATATTATATCCAGTCAAAATAGCGAAACACCCACCACAAATTGCAACAGAAATGTTTTCTACTGTTTTGTGATCAGAATCCACCC
>JAVCKZ010075120.1:0-13312 GCA_034780755.1 Lepetodrilus elevatus
CGCGTGTTGGTTTTCGATGTTCGAAACCCCGTTCTCGTGTCGTGTCAACTCGAGAACGTGGTTGCGAATACGCCCATTGCGTACAATTTGAGGAGAAACACGTGGTACAAGTCTGGTAAGCAATACACTGAAACAGCAAATAAATCTCTCCAAAATGAAAACACCAGCAGAAACTATATCTCTTTTATAAAATGATCCATAACCTTGATCTAGATTACTTATGTCATCTAATACCCTATCATTTACTAGTAGGCCTACATGGACTAGTTTATATAATGAATGTTCTTTAATAAGGTATTCAGTGTTGAATGAATATGTTCTAAATATACCTTGATGAACATAACAGCTGTAGCAGCCGGAAAGTCATCATGGAAACTCCGGCCAAATAGATGTTATAAGTAATCATAATATATAGCCGTGTTTCGAGGATGTTTCAAATTACTCCCCCTATATTTCAATCTAGTGTGATTTGGGCACGGGCTCAAATGAGCTCCACCTTGGCCCTGAGAGTACGATTTCATATTCAACTCAGAATTGTATTCATAAAACGTCATGTTTTTTAGCATAGCACGTGAGTTGAGCACAAAAAACGTACTCAGAAAAGTTTCGTAATCACTTCCCTTCTAATGTAGGCTTATATTTCTCCCCTAAATTATGGGTATTACTATTTCGGATTCGTGTGTTTAATATGTTGCTCTAATGTTAGTTAATAATTTGTAGTCAATAAAATGTTTTTGCTCGAGGTCGAGCTGTGTTTTATAACAGTTCGAATTAACTATATATTAGTATTGGTATTAACACTACAGAGATCAAATATAAGTATGTGCATGATGTGGGTGGTTGTAATACTATTGTGGATTCGTTGTGATTAGTGGGATGTTGTTGTAATAAATGTTTGTGTGTGGTTGAACTCATTGCTTGTGAATAATTGCAATGATTGGTATGAACCAGATGGCGCAGCAATTTGTGCGGGTCACCGGAAGTAGATCTAATCCCTGTTCTGTCCACAATACAATTTCCATTTTGGACACACGTGAAGTTCTTGGGTTGTTGTAAATATGGGAAACGTAGAACAAGCTGACTGCTGGAATAATGATCTCGACACTCTCGCATGAGACAAACTCGAGCCAATTTCACCATCCATCTTTCTGTATCCATTGTCCAACAATGATAATGTAAGCGACATTGCTAATGATGATGATCATCTGATGATGGGACGTTTATTAGCCTATGCAGGTGATGTCATTCATAGCAGCATGCAGGTTTAATTGTCACATATAGAATTAGTAAATGGTAGCTTACCTGTTGTATGATTATCTATGAGTCACCCATAAAATCCTTAGATTCACTCGCTGATGTCGACATGATATATAAGAGTACATTGAACTATATACATGTATTTAAATATGTATATATAAAGTACGTTTGATTTATAAATGCATACATAAGTTATAACAGATAAAGGCATACATTCACATATATGTATGGTAATTTTGGACTAGTTCTTTGATACAACCGCAAAGTACATTCACTTGACATACATACAATCATGTTTGTACCTCCAAAAAGCTTTCCACCGCAGAATTTTAAACACTATAATTTCCCGAATATGGTCGTATTTTTACGTGCATCATTATATCAATGCAAGGGGACATAACTCCGGTGGTACGACTAAAATATAATACGTAACGGAAACGTTTGCTTGCAATTCTTTCATAGATCAGTTGATGCATCAAAGACAAGATAAATAGCGGAACGTTCCCTTTATTCATATAAAATATTAATATTTTGATAACTATACTAAATACATCAGTAAAAAAATACTTTTGGGTGGACAAATTAGAAACTCATATCGAAATTCGTTTGTCCATTATATAGGCCAACCATTCGTTAGTGTATGCCTTTAAGCATCTGTTCCTTTCACTATATAATTATGTTCAAGGACATTTTATCGCGCACTATCACGGGGATAATTTGCCCTGACAGTATGACCACATCCAACAAACCCGACAAGTAAAGATTTCAATTATTTGACAGTTCTGAGATCAGTGGAATATAATCACAGCAAGCTCGTAAACTAGTAATTCGTTTATTGCCATGTTAACAAGCAAATGGCCATGTTAATTTACATGTAACAAGCGTGTTAAGAAAAAGCCAACTGAGCTAAATATACCGGTACTCATAACCATGGCTAATGGTGCTACACCGTCATAAACTGGAGAAAACCATCCTCAATATTCATGAAACATGACTGAACTCATTAATCTTAATATCAACTAGAGAGTACACATGAGTATATCAATATAACTACATGTATATACATAAATCACGCCAATCTAACAGTCACGGGTTGCTCTACACTGGTCTACTTACTGACCCCCTGCCAGAGGCACCAGCTCCTAGTTGTGAGGGACCTGGTTCACTGACCTCTGGTAACTAGGGGGACACTTCTCTCTAAATACTGTGAGTGCGGACGTCGGAGAGAGCACTTTCCAATACTTTCAGATAACACCAAACTGGCGCTCCGGTAGACTGATTTGTGCTTGTTGTCTCGTAAGCTAATACTTGGCTGGATGGTAGGAATTTTACAATGTTTTATAAATTCTTGTATTTTTATATATACCTGCCATGTAACACTTATAATAAAATATTTCTGTCTGTCTGTCTGTCTGTCTGTAACCCAATAATTAAGCTCTGCCGATCAAGTACTACATTTCTCTATATATAACATACAGTATAAGGGTAAATATAGAGCAAAACGCCCTCAATACATGTTAAAGACATAGATATCACAGATGTTTATGGTTGTTCTGGACTACATGTAGTTCTTAGCCACAACTGCATAGTACATTCACTTGACATACATAAAATCATGTTTGTACTTTCAAAAAGCTTTCCACCGCTGTTCGGTTGACAAAATCCAGTGCAATGTTAATGTGGCATGACATCTCGGGGCTATGTGTGTGCTGGCATTAGCATGTTATAACATTACCTGTTCCATTATTTAGACAGCGCCTATTTAAATATATACAAAATCTTTATAATTATGCAATTTTTTTTAATAGTTGTTGGTTGGTTGATTAGGTCGTACGCATTAATGACATTGGATGTTTTGTTGTCGCGTGTTGTTTTGTTTTTTCATTCCACTAATTATTCCGCCAACTAGGTGTTTCAATGCGACATTATTAATAACTATGAGGATGCGATATCTGCATATAGCTCGTTAGACAAAGCACAAGTGTAGATTGTCCTAGAATCTATGACTATATCAGGAATATGATCATCAAATAGGTCGACCATCTGTGTCGACCATCTGTGTTTATGCGTTTAATTAGATGAAATAAATGTGATTGCATGCATGTGTGGGTGTCTGTTTGTGTATGTGGGTGTCAGTGTATGTGTGTTATGTGTGTTATGTGTGCGTGTATGTGTGTGTGTGTGTGTGTGTGCGCGCGCGCGCGTGTGTGTGTGTGTGTATGTGTGTGTGCATACGAAATGTGTTTTTTAGAACTGTGCATACGGAATGTGTTTTTTAGAACTGTTCATACCCACCCTTTACACGAAACCACAGTAGTGATATGGATTCTAGTTTTAGATTATAATGATTATAATACCAGAAGAACGTGCATCTAGATTGGCTATCTACCAAGTGGCTGTTGAGTGCTTCACACCGGAGTTGTTGATCAAGGAAGTAAGGAATCGTTTTTGATGAAACCTAAAAAGTACTGAGAAGTTGATAGCTAGTGTCACGTCATGCCTGACAACAACTTTATTATTAACAGAAAAATGTAGAAAGTATTCCCAGGTTGAGACTCAAATTTCATCATTACAATAGACAGAAATAGCAAACATTTAAAACCACTTCCCACTCTGAGCCAAACGTCAGTAATAGTTAGATAATGTCAGCAAGTACAGTTTGTTTTATCATATTAAGTTCGACACAGTTGTCGAAGATATGGAAACAAGTTCCGTCCGTCTGTTCGTCCATTCCGTTCCCATGTATGCCTCGGAAGTACCGGTAACATGATTACGAAAATGGGTCTATTGTTGAGCTTATATATGGTGATCAAATTACGTTTTATTCTTGGGGCAACTTACTTCCGCATTATTCTGTTTGACATGTATGCAAGCGTTATTGCTGTCTGTGTATAATCTCCTAAGAACTTTTGAGAAAGATTAGATATAATTATCTGTGGAATAGGCAAGCACACAAGCAGTAAACTTGACAAAATACCTTAACATTGGATACTACATGTGTATATGTATCTCTCTGAACCCTTTGACATCATGTTATTGTATTCAATGTACATTTTATGACTTTTCCAAGAATGACAATTATATATTCATTGGATTTTGGGTTGTATGTTGCAGGCATCTGGACCAAATGATTGAAATAGTTTAATAATAATAATAATAATAATAGTAATAATAATAATAAATAACAATAATAATAATAGTAATAATAATAATAAATAACAATAAATAACAATAATAATAATAGTAATAATAATAATAAATAACAACAATAAGAAGAAGAAGAAGAAAGAATAAGAAATAAATAAATAGCAATAATAATAATAAACAATAATAAATAGTAATAATAATTATATGTAATGCAACACATTACAGTTTAGACAGCCATACTTACAATGTTATCAGCACACATATACCTGCATGCATTTGCATAACTATATATGCATTTAATATTCGTGACCAGATGTCACACTGACATTGCATCCAGTTGTGTGATGATCAGACGCTGTATTTTCGCAAGGCCGTAATACCGGAAGCTGAAAATAAAATGCATCAAGATGTTCATGCATACTATAATTTTTTCTTTGAAAATCTATGTCTTGTATTATGTGACAGCAGTGCACTGGAGGTGGTTATACGAATACCTGCTGCTATTACTAGCCAGATTGACTGGTCGTCCCAGATGTCTCTAGAACTAATCAACTCGGCTATTGTCACATTGATCCGGTTGACAACTATCATGACCATTTCTTGACATCCACTATCGATTCCTTCACCTCATAGATGTTCAGCTCTCTCTTTCCAAATTCTCCTTTCACAGTAAACGGTATCTTTGCTTTTTATGTCGTGTTGAGGCACCTCACGTGATAATTACTTGTCTCAATTCGTTGATGGTTTAATCCTAGTTGGACAATATGTACGTGTCTTGGCGCGTAGGAGGAGACGCGACTCTCATTGGTCGCAAGACATTGTCGGGGAAGTTGGCATTCATCAAGAAAAAACAGGTTAAACAGTTCCGCGGATTCCAATTGGTTGACCGTGTAGCTACCCTGGTCTGCAGGTTCTTCTCCGATGAATATGGATTAGACTGAGGGGGAGTACTTGCATGGCAATCAATGGTAGTCGGGTTTTGGTGTTCTATATCTTACTGGAAGTTGGCAGATACGCTTCAGTTTTGTTCTATACCCCTAACCGTGAGTACAGTTGGTTTTCTGTTTGTTTGCACGTACGCTGCATAGGTGATCAAACACGATATCGTAATATTTCAGCTATTATGAATATTTAAATCGTTTGAAATTTTAATTAATTTAATGTTGAAGTATATCTGGCCATGGTAATTCTTTATTGGAGTTCGGTAGTTGTCGTTACCAATGATGCTGGGATACAGTTTATTCCATCATTTTATTGCCGCCCTGGATTTATATTATTTACTCAGTAATTGTTGTTGCGATATATTCTCTCAACGGTTATACATTTACCAAAGTATTATATATTTTTGTTTAATTGGGGTTTATAGTCGCTTTATAGATTCGTTCACTAATATCACGACTTGTCAGTTTACGGCAGGAAGAAACATCCGTAGCGCTGAATGTTGCAGTAAACCTGCAAGCACCTGCTGGTACTGACAGGCCAAGGATGATAACTGCATTGCCACTTTACAGACAGTGCAACCTATCAATATCGCGTCAGAAAAGTAACTTTCGCAAACATTGATGCCGATCTAGTCAACTTACCTAAACGGTCATCCCTTAAACGCAAAATCATTGCATAGTGTTTCAACTGATCATGCATATGACCATAAACTATATGGTAAGCAGGAAATGTGTGACGACGCATATCCCCCATATAGGCTAGCCCAAAATGACATTAACATCAGTGTTATCGTGCACGAGTTAAGTAATATTACATTATATTTGATCTTAGATAATGGAGAGTATAGAAATGTTTTTCACTATGTGTATTTATTTACATAATGTATTATCTAAATACATGTATACAGTTGATGTCATATTACAGCTAACATCATTTGGCCGAAACAAGTATTTATGTAATATTTTTATTTTCAGGTGTGGCAACGCAATGTGAGAACGACGATGGGATTGTGAGATTGACAGTCTTTCATCTCCGGAAGATAAGATGATGGCGGACGAACCCGACGACGCGATGTCTGACGATCCCCTGGTGACGATGGGCCAGGACGTTCTTGTCTCCATCATCCTGATGGGCCTGGTGGCGGTGGTGGGCCTGGTAGGCAACTCCATCTTCCTCCGCTCTCTGGTCATGTACAAGAACCTCCGGGTCGACATGTTCGTCATCATGGGTGGCCTTGCCGTGGCGGACATCCTGCATCTATGCATAGCAGTTCCTGCTCACATCATAGAGTTCCTGGGTGCAGTGCAGGTCTTGTCCACTGGGTGGTGCAAGGCTAGTCGCTATTTCATAAACGCTACGAACTACATCGCCGCTTACCATTTGGTAGCGCTGGCGGTGCTTCGAGGAATCATGCTGACCAACCGGGGTCACGCTTCTCCCACGGGACGCCACGCCCTCATCTGCACGGTGGTGGTGTGGGTGGTGGGGCTGATGGCTACGATCCCCGTGATAGAGGCATGGACCCAGGAGGAAGCGAGTCTCTACTGCTACTATAGTGTCGGTGTGGACATTGAGAAGGAGATGTGGCTCAGGTCCGCCTTCTCCTGCTTCGTGCCCATCGCCATGATTATCCTCATCTACCTGACTACTTACTACGTGGGGAAGCGTTACTTCGAGGACAGCTACTCCCGCCATGAGAAGCAGATGTCGCGGCTAGTGTCTGTGGTCATCATCTGTTTCGTGGTCTGCGAGCTGCCTTTCAGGGTTACCCACCTTGTCAAAAACAATATAAACGCATATCCTGACGACGGGTACATAAAGACGCTAAATATACTCACGGACTACTTCCTGTGCCTGCTGCTAGTGGACAAGGCGATGCGACCAGTGTTGTACTCCAAGCTGTCGTCCGACCTGGGAGAGTGCTTTGATGAAATCATTAACTGTACGTACTGCCACCGGTATTATTCTGACACTCCCAAGAGGCAGGATGAAATGAGTTCTGCCAATTCCAGGGCTCCGCTTACCAATGGACACCTGCCAGAGACGATGACAGAAGAGGTGGTATGAGGTCATCAAGAGTCTATGAGTATTGGTTATACATTAAATGTCTGTTCAGGACGGAGCTTCCAAGGTACCTCTACAGTACCCTCCATGGCAAGATGAATCCTTCCGTTGCTTTTGAAGTTGAGGACATCGCATTGCTTAGGGGGAGGAGGAGGTCGCATTGCTTTTGAAGTTGAGGACCGGAAGTCCTATTGCTTTGGAGGTTGAGGACGTCGTAAATGGTGTGGGTGTTGAGAAGGCTGTGGAGGTGACGTGTCAGAGAAGGTGGACGACTTCTGACTCAATAGTGCTACACGTCGCTACTCCGCTCCTCGAGGTGGAACTCGATGTCTTCTGAAGCACGTCCTTCAGCAGCTGAGAACATTGGAGCTCAGACTTCATCAGAACTATGATGAGTGGTGTTGGATCCCGGTACAGTCCCCTGTGTAGTAATGGCATTTGTAGTCAGTATCCCATGTACATGATATTATGAATGCATTTCCTTTGTAATTGAGGCCTTCGTGCATATACGTACGACACAATCTTCCAAACCGATTTTTGAAAATCGTTCTTTTTTTTTGTTGTACGGCAGCTTTTGAACTTCAGAAGGTTAGCATAATCGCGAGGTCATTGCACCTATACTAATGTTATTACGTTGTGTTTGTTATTATATCACAGTGACACAGTGATGTGTATGGTAGGTGTTGGTGCAAGCACCTGCCACCCTATAGTTGTTCCAGTATATTGCATAATGGCCTCTAGATCATATCATTGTCGTGATTTTAATGAAGTGTTCAGTTCAACGTCACTCAGGAGATATTTCATTGTTTTATGGTAGATATTTGTATCCAGTATTCGCCGTAGATCGGTCCGGGTAGGATATATAAGCTAAAGGCTGGACATGTTCTGCATAATATATGTAACATAATATCACCAGGCTGTGTGCATACTAAAGTGCTATCCCCCAAGTTGATGTTCTCCTTGATTAGAAACCCTTTGTGATTTTAGTTTGGCTGGGTCTTATCTTATTTCTTCATAAGTAACTATACTGTAGTATATATCATGTAATCTTTTATGCAATTTATCATTTTGTCAAAATGTGCCTTCAAGTTATGACGTCTTATTTTCTGCTATGCGTCTTGTGTAAAACCCTTCCTTCTTGCCATTGAATACGTTCCTCGTTACACAAACCCAATGCAGTATACTCTTCCTTCCTACGTATTTAACTGTTATTTGCAATATGGCTCAAATTGATAACATAATGGACTATGTGCTCTCATTTAAGTATAGCTAGTACTGTATGTGATAGCTATTTGAATAACACTAAGCAGTTTATGGCCTCGTGAAAATGAGTCCGCGGATTGATTACTAAGTATGGTAACAAGGCACATACAGTATAACAATAGGATTTAGTGTTCAAAGACGTTAGTTTTCGCTCGTTATCTTTTCCTGTAGCGCATTAATGTGACATCCTTTGTATTTTAAAGTGATGATTTCCAAAGGCTATGGACAAGTTATGACTCTTTCATTATGTTCAGGGAGCCTGTTCCCCCAAACGTTCTTACGATCGTAAGACGATCTTAGCGATTCTTATAGTATGGCTACGAACTGTTCTTAGGCTAAGAAGTTCGTAAGTACGTTTCGAGAATAGGCCTAGAACGGGTAGCATGAGTGGAATTGGTAACCTTTATAACGGACTTAATTCTTTACCAAAGATGTATGCAAGGTTTTATCAAGTAGGTTTACGTAAAACCTTGTCAAGCACGAACTTTCTGTGATCTGGCTACAAGATCGTGATTGGATGAGAGGATGAGGCGTGTGGTCACTATATTATATACCTGTGGACACGTACCTGGGTATACTTTCACGAAGCTCTCGTATCAGATAAGAGACCGTAGTCCTTTCGTAGCTATCACCTACGAGAGCGCTTTGTTATCTTAGTGGAAACGAAAGCGTCATGAAAGGGTTCCCAAGGCTGTAATTTGTACTTCTTCATTCGATTCGGTATGCGCTTGCTCGGTTTGAATCCAAGTCCTTGCCAAGATTCTGAAATCACGCCGTTTGTTTAATAGGCATAAATGTCGACGTAACTATGGTAGCTGTATTCTGATACATTTATCACTGTGAAAATACGTGTATGATGGTTTTAAATTATATTTTGAGGTTTGAGGGGTATTTTATGGTTTTAAAGATACATTTAACCTCTGTACCGTTCTTCTTGGTATTAATTTTCTTTCTTGGAAAATTATTTTTAATACAATCCAGAAAAATTATTGTCTACCTTTTTATCAAGAAAACACAAAGTGATACCATATTGCTTGATAGGAATATAACAAACAATATATATCAAGTAAACATTACTACCAAGTGCGCTACAGAACCATCGTTTCTTTTATATATAACTTGCATATATGTCTTCTTTACCAAAGCTAAATATTCCCTATAGTTGAAGTTTTCATTAGATGTCGTTCTTAATTATGCATATCCGTGATAGTCTATGATATATACTGTGTCTTCAATGTCTGTAATCGTTGTGTGAATCTGATGAAGTTAAACATGATATTAACCCTTCCACGGGCCAAGAGGTCAGTTATTGATAATTGTTTATTCAGGTGTTCTATATCTGACAGGTATCCCCGTGATCTATTGTATGTTCGTACAATGTGCGTCCACCGTTAGTAAGTCCGAATACGCAGAACCGTGCAAACTACTGCCAAGTTCATGTTTACACGATTATTCCCATACTGTCACCCACCGTGGTACCGGGAAATACAATAATACAGCTAGATACATATACAAATAACATGCAATGGTCGTTCTTGAAGTAAGATGAAGGATATGTGTTCACGAAATGAAATAATGGCTATTATTCAATGTTGGGTGTCAGTTTTCCCTAGCAATAGTAGAACTACCTATACCTACTTGACACACTAATGGGTGTTTACCAAGATTATACAAGCCGGTTACAAGCGGCTATATCTGTACTCACTTCCCTACAGCTGTATTTGCAATTCAATTCAGTTTCTTATCGTAATATCTGATAAGAAATTAAACATTTTAAATAGTGTATCGCCATTCTCCGTGCTATTCAGTGCAAGACACTGTGTTATTTCTTTCTCAGTCGCTCATATATCAGGTTGCAATATGATTATATATTATGTCTGAAGGGTATGTTGACTGCCAACATAAATGTCGTGTTTATAAACAGCAAAATACTTATCACTAATATCTAAAACATTATAAATATCACTAAATTCCATCGCTGAATAACATTTTTGTTTGTTTTGCTTCAATAGTCTGTGACCTACTATTGCCAAAATGTGTCAAATCAGCATATTTGATGGTTGTATATTATTTTCCATCTACCAAGCTTGATATTCCCGCGCGAACATGCAGATAAAACGGTGCTTTATTGTATACCAACTCTGTTACATATTCACGAACACTATGTTCCTCTCTTCAAACTATTAATTAAATTAAGTATGCATTCAGAAGGTGCTTCAGTACTCTTGCAAAGTTGCCGACCTAACATTAGTATACTAGTATCTCTCTGTAAATCTTATAGCTTTTTCAATAAGAACAACATGTCGAGAGCAAACATCGTAGTATTATAGCATTGCTATTCCGATACTACAATTTGAAATGTCAGATGACGCACAGGCACTTGAATAGGGCCATTATTTCTTTTAATATATATGTTTGGGTTTTTTTAATTTGTAATTAAAATGTTTTTTAAATATATTTTTGGACAGAATATTTTTTAAATAAAAGTACATTAAGAAAATAATATTTAAAAAAATTACATATGTATTAAAAATAATAATGGCCTGATTCAAGTCTACAATAACTATTTATTAATTATTGCGATACATTCTGTCATATTTCCTAAAATTGCCCATATTGGCATTGACATTTTGCATGTCTACTGAGGACGAATGTTAAGTTAATTCCCGGGCATGTCTTGTAATGTATCATTCTATCCTATTTCACGGAATAATTAATTAAGTCTATCGGGAATCCGTATTCTGCTATCGTCATTCCTTAACTACATGCATCTAGTTATGTTACATCAATGTGTGTTTCTATCTCGTCACGTACCATGCTACTATAATATGTAACGTGGATATTGATAGCGAGTGTCATCGTCATTTAGATAATTAGGTATGTGCATCTCCTGTCAAGCTACAGAGTATTACTAGGCCATTCAATCCTATGTATATAATGTGTACAACATTGTATCGTTTCTCGAAGATCTCAGTATCTACTCCGAGACCATAAGGACCCGCGTGGCGATCTCTAATACATGGGGATCGTACTCTTACGAGAGCGCTATGGTCTCATAGTGGATACGAGAGCTTCGAGAAACATACCCAGTACTCTCCTGTAAGAAGGGCCGTAACTCTGATATAACCTTCTCCAACCGTATCAATGGCGTAGCCTCTGGTTAGGTTTGATATACGGTTACCTTAGGTCACCGCACACGGAGGGAATTGGGAAGCGCACTCTCTCGCTCGTGCCAGAGTTCGCTTCCCTATTTGCGAGAAATCGGGCACGCGTGCCCATATTTGGCGAAAAATAGGGAACGCGTGCCAGATTTATCGCAAATAGGGAAGCGATGGCATTTAGAATTACGCCGTTTTGTACATGAGTCCCGAGTGTTGCTGGTTGGGGTATTCATGAGCTAGCATTTCTAAGGATGTCTTCAAGACAGCCAACATATTTCATTCGACAATGTTATATGTTATAGGTTGTAGACGAGAGTTATTGTTTCTGGTGATGACAATTCACTGGATGTTCGTGACAAACGGGTCGTACAGAACTATGTTTTCACGACCCTGCGTGATGACTGTATTGTATATATTGTATACCAGATGAGTCTCTTTAGCAGATGTAGACGTCTTTACGACGGCGCTGTGTCATGAAAGGTAGGACTTCAGCCTTAGACCTAGACTCCTCCATCCTGCACTCGTGTCACCTTACAGTCATACTAATTCCATACTGTAAGGTCACTAGATGGGCGCAAATCCAGATTATTGTTGTCTAGGGAGGATGAAAATAGAAAGGGATAAATCTGTTGAACACTGAACACAGATTACATTAAGAAATTGCACGTCGGTGTAGATTCCAGATGTAGTCCGCTCATTATACATTCATCAGGGAGAATAGCCACAGTATACTGTGACTCGTTTCTAGGCTTAGTATTTCTCAATCAGGATGTTCTTTTTATATGCCTTTATATCGATGTGTTTTCACAGAATATCATGTACATCCCAATGGGATCCCATACATGTTGATGATGTTTGTTGTCTGTATTGTTTTCTGCTTGAGATATTACCACTGCTTCAAGTTTGTATGTAAGACTGATATGGAAAAATGGCACTAAAGAAACCGGAAGTGCATAAAAGGACTTGATAATGGCATTGTGCTTGCTCAATAATGGTCAGCTGTCACAAGACTATGGCTCATTAAAACATTTTGTAAAGCTGAAACCGTGGTGTGTTGTATGTCGTCATTACCCGTCTGGCAGACACTTCTGAAGACGTCAATGTATCGCCAATGTTCCTGTGAAGAGTCTGCATCCTAACTGATCCTAACTGTATCCTAACCAATCCTAACTGCATCGTCACTGATCCTGAATCAATGCGTCATTGGTCGTTACATTGGCGTTCCAATAGCAATCAGCCCTAAGACGACAATAGCACTACAACGGTATCACTGTCGAGACAACGATATCATACCCGGGGTTAATATCGCTGTTCCCGTCATCGTTGTAATCTGAAATGTAATTATCGGTATATTATTACAGTATTTCTATTGATATTGCGGTGATTTGTTTTGAAATGTAGAACAACCCGTAACTATATCACACAGACATTCACGAGCTACATGACCTAAGGCGTTGTACCGTGCAGTTTGCATATAT
>JAVCKZ010075131.1:0-13312 GCA_034780755.1 Lepetodrilus elevatus
ATTTTTCCAACATGGTCTTGTAACAACAAATGTTGGAAAAATGTTGGAAAAATGTGTCCAGTGTACACAGACCTTTAGTGTAGTCAATGGCTTGGGTTTTCGAGAATGACATCTGATACGAAATTCAAACTCGGTTAGTATCTTATTTCTTATCCAAAGTGTCAACGTACTAAATAGGCCTAGCATCAATATTATATTAAACTTCGTTTTTGAAGTCATTGGGAAAAGTGCCATTCAGCGCCATGTCAATGTGCAACATTAACCGTACATGTATATAGAAATGTCGCAGATATATTAAGCAAGCACTCATAAGAAAACTCCATTGATATATATTGCATAATGATTAATGCACATAAAAATGGCGCCGCAAGGTATCCCGGCAATACATAACAAACGGCACCGGCTGTGTTGTATGAAAATAGACATAGTTTATTGCACCGACCAATACTGAATGCATCCCATCACGTGACAAGACTCAACCTTTCAAATGATAAATGATGGTACAAGTTCTTCAAACAGCGCAGAATACAAAAGCCAGATATATAAAATATTGACGCATATGTGCATATTTTACAGCGCTTCAATAGGTAGCTTATTTTGTAACGTTCAATGAATGCAGTTATTGCCTTGTTCATACAATTATTGATGTCAAAGATTACAATTTAAAGTTACACAATTGCATCTGACATAAACGCTTATTCCAGTCGCATCGCTTTCACACACATTTATGTTCAAGAACGACACTGCTATGCACAGTTCACTGTTTCCTGTTCATGAACAAGTAGTTACACACAAATCACTTTTCATCTTCCAAATCAAGTATGTTTCCTCTGAAGGTGCATCATTCTCACGAAGAATAGAAATACATGTATAATATTTCGAGATGAATAAAGCAATGAAGCATAAGTAATGAATGAAGTAGGACTGCATAAAGACACATTGCACTCCTTTATCAAGCGTCAATGTCAGAGGAATGCCATCACGGAGTAAACTGTTTGTAGTGTCAATGGCACATGAAGGACACTCTGTGACAGTCACATGGTGGCATCGTAGGTACACCACGGATGTCTTGAAGCTCATAGAATACACAGCACTAATGAGATGCAAGGGCAGATTTCTGACTCAGGACCTGTTTTGTAAGCTCTTCGAACGCCTGAAATGGATAAATAATGACAAGTGATATCAAAACAAATCTGTATTGGTCATATATAGATTAATACACGATCTAGTGTGACATATTGATTTTACGACACGAGTTCCTTCAAAGTTGATATTCTTTCGAGTGAGAGCGAGGAAAATATCTACTTTGAAGGAACGAGTGTTTGAAAGAACTTTATATCTAAGTTTGTAGTTTAACAATAAATAGTTGCTAATCATCATTTTAGAGAGTCTGCAGTCGGACGAATGATTAATTCCAAAATATGGTCTGTATTAGATTCGTAGTAAAATAATATCAATGAAAAGCAAAAATTCTGTGAATGACAGCCGTGGTAAAATTGAGTTAACTGATCAATGAAAATCGCTCCAGTTGATATGCTCCTTATGGAAAAATATGATTATTTATGTCATTACTTTTGCTTCACGGTATAGTGGATAAATAAATATACGTTACCGAATGGTATATGTTTGTGATGCTAGTCTGAGAAGAAAATTAATTCGAAAGGATGACGATACATATGCATTTACCTTTATGATTTACCCTAACATATTATAATAATTATAGAGTCTGATCTTACGTCAATTTCCGCCATGATACTGGGGTTGACTTCTCTCCTGGGTGAACTGGGTTCAGTCTCGCATGATGAGGTAGAGAGACTGGCGCCTGCGCTATACGACCGCTTCATCATCTCGGCTCGAGCTGCATCTACGCCTCGGTCTCTAGGACTGGACTTTACGCCCCTAGGGGACGTGGAGAAGCTTGTGACGCTGGCAGATGCTGGGGATGCGGGAGGACTCGGAGTATACACAGAAGCAGGGGTATAACGACCTGACCTAGGACTGCTGGGTGGAAGGTGACCTATGGGTGAAAGGTCACTTGCTGACCCCACGGACATCAAATCGGCAGATGACGAAAAACTAATGGTCGAAATAATGTCTGCTGAATGAGACGTGAGGTCGATCATCTCCTGATTGGGTGAGAACTGAGGATCGTCAGGATGGTATTCCTCGAGGTGTAAACTCTGACTTTTCTTGGTGTTCTTTCTCCAGCCTGCCTTAGCAAACGTCCTGTGAGCCAGTCGCTGTACACTGGCCTTCAGGCTGTTGCTCCTGTTCACAGCCTGCTCGTCCTCGAATGAGTCGCTCTTCAGGACCTGGTCCACTTCAGTGGGTATCTTCTGGAAGCCCACAGTTGATGACATGACATTGTTCTTGGTCAGCACACCCTCGCTGTTCAGGTTGATGTCGATCTCCTGCAAGGTCGTGGATAATTCCTTCAGCTGCTCCACAAGCTGAGGGTTCTTTTCTTCCTGGGATTTCTTCTTCCCGATCTTAAAGAGTGATTTCTTTTGACCGTTCTTGATCCCTTCTCCAAGTTGACGCTGGAGCGCTTCCATCTGACAATAGAAAATAATGTGTCGTATTTCCTCGCTAAATGTTAACATCTATGCACCTTCATTCATTTTAAGAGATGTAACATTACGACTGATCGTACCAATAATCATACTCTTTTTGACATATGCATTCATGCCAGGATGAAGTCTATGATTACCTTTATCTGGGTGGACATTCTTCGCTGCTTAAGTCTGGTGACGGTGCTGACATGGATGTCACCATCACCTTGGTTTGACGTCGGATTGTAACATCCACGACGGTATACACCGCTGACGTCGTTCTGGCATGCCTGATATCACAACAGAACATAATGATAACAATAGTACTGATAGTGACCATGTGTAGCCTATAATACAAATATCTCCTTGCAATGATGTAAGGTTAAATCGCTGGGTGTAAATTAAAGTTCATAATATTTCATATAGATCTAATACAGCGTTCTCCTTACCAACTGCAGTATTCATGACGTGATAATAAACAGAAAAACATTGGAAAACGTCATACTGTCATTGTGTCTACTGAAATTCGTCCACTATATCAACCGTATCTTCATAATAGAATAATAGTAATACTAGTAATATGTATAGTGACCTAGGTCTTCTCACTTGAAGATATAGAGTCACACCATATGTCAGGAATGCTATTCGAAAAGGACTTTTTTAAACAGCTTTCGTATAGCGTTCACTTAAAAAAATATAGCTTTCATATTTATATGATCTGTTTACAGTACTTTTGAAAACACAAACTGTTACTAATATATTATCTACACACCAATCGCCTAGCTGCCTGCTTTTTCTCTAGTTCTTCTTTCTGACGAAGCACTTCCGCTAATAACTTTTGTTTAACAGTCAGTAGTTTAGTGTGGTTATCTCCCTTGTCCGGACTCGCTGACAATGGAAACAAAATAGTATGAAAAAAACACTCCTCAATATCATCAGAAACAAGTGAACATCCGGTATAAATGTAGAAATCAGTGATTTGTAACAACGCTAATTATTTCAAAAACTCTTTCAAAATCTAATTCATTATCTAATTTAGGATTCTTACATGATAGTCCAGTATCTACTTCCTCTACATATCCCTCGCCCGGAAGTTGCGCAGCACGCGTTAACGCATCTGACCACGTGTCCATCTCGTCACGTGATTCCAATGACAGGTAAACAGGAATGTAGTTCTGTAAATACAAGTTAGAGAGTACAGAAGTACATATTGTGTTAAATCTTGTGCAATAGAAGATATGCATATTTATAGATAGTGAGGAATATCATGATAGTAATAACAGCTGACAACAACGTTAAGAAATATCACGTGAATTATTTATCCGAATAATTATCATGTTAAGCATCTACAATCCCCACATTGGTCCAAAACTGTTGTTTCTGTAAAAGATAGGTAGATATTTGTTTTAATTCTTACCTCGTGAGATAAATGGACGACAAATTTCTTTCCACGGAATTGATCAATAAGTGATGTCACTTGGTAACCATGGAGATGTGTGATGTCAACTGTGATCTGGTCTTCAGAAGTCAGGTAACAATACAGGTAGCTTCCCTTGAGTACATACCAATACCTGGAACAGGCAACATATAGTACATGTAACATACGGTACAGGTAACGTACAGTACAGGTAACGTACAGTACAGGTAACGTATACTACAGGTATACAGTACAGATAACATACAGTACATGACATACGGTTCAAATGGTCTAGACGCAGCTGGCAGTACACACAAAGAAAGTCATCACATCTTGTTGCTTTGTCATAGTCAGATGACTTTGGACCTTCAACGTCTCTATAGAACGCTATATCCCAGAGACTGGCCGTTACATTATTATATGGTTCCTAGCAGTACACCTCTTCCAGAACATGCACCAAGCACTTACTCATCAAATACAGCATTAAACTGCTTCTAATTCCAATCTAAGACAGCAGTGCACGACACGGTACAGCAACATCATTTACGAAGAAGATTAGCATACAATTAGCTATTCGTTGAGAAAGATAAAGAGGAACAGACCGATTCAGAAAGGCGCGGACACGAACTGTCAGATAGTTTATAGTAGGAGTTCTTGACCTGAGTATTAAATACTGAAACGTGATGTCGAATGACTTTCATGAAGTGAGACAAACTCGTATCCAAAACGTAAGCAAGTAAGTGTCAACAGCTCTGGAGAACGGTAAACTAGTAGAACACATTCACCTGATCCAGTCAAAACATTGGCTAGCATTGGTAGTTCAAAACCATCCACGACATTGGTATTTATTGACAGTAGACAAAAGCCAAGTGTGTAGTTTATCTTCAGTTTTTACGAGCAATAACGTGCAGATAGCATCTTGAGAATACAACGTATGTGTTAACAGCATGGTGGAATACTCTGTATTAAAGATTAACTTCAATTAAATGAACGAACCAAAACGAAATGTAACCGGAGACGGAGGAGGAGAAATATATACATTTATTATTTTTCTTAAGTGTACACATATAATAGTTAGCATTCAAGTGTATATCATCAGGCTGCATAAGGGAGGCATGCTATGTTTTCCCTTCCTTATCAGTTATCATGCAACCAATGTTTATTTTGAGAGTCTGCCTATCGAAGTCTGACGATTCAGTCTGCAATAGGACCGTATCCATGTATACAGAAGAGTCCCATAATTGATACACACAAGTAAAAATAATACACATATGGTGGAAATTTCAGAAAATAGCCAACTACAGTGAATGAAACACCAGCCATTGATATGACTGAAACTGAACAGGAAATGACGCAATTTGTCTAGTATTACTATACTTACTGTGTAGTGTAGTGACGTAAATTTAGTTTGCACCTGCTTGTTTTATTATTAGTATCAATAGTATTAACAAAAAAAACAAAAATTATAGTAAAAAGTTTACCAAAACATCAGGGTAGAGATACGAAAATTAGAATATCTTACATTTTGAAGGGAGCGATTATACGGTTAATATTAGGTAACAAACGTATGTCAATAATGTTCAAGAACGTCCATTATGACGGTAGACATGATTTTTTTTTACAAATTTTAGTAGGAAAAATATAGTATCTATTTAACTATTATTGTGTTAAATAACAGACATGTCTTCATTTATACAAGGAAATGGGATCACTTCAAATTGTCTATAGTGGCAATACTTCTGTATCGCCATATAACAATAGGAGAATAGTATAGCAACAAGAAGTGTTTTAGTATACATGTATAGCTCTATACCGATACTAGGGCTGACCGGCTGGAACAAGAAGATCATAGATACGCCAATGTTTCTTTTCAACTTTCTGAAAGATTCTATTGACTTCGATTAAATTGCATATATACTTTTCTCTCGTCAACTGGATAATACACACGAACACATGTTTGATATAATTATAAAATGGAAGTAATCATTTCAAGTAAACGTGTTCATGCAGTCACTACAATCAGATTCTAAACAGAAACCTACCGTTAACAAGTCCGGGAGCTAGACATTACCGATGCCTCTTCCTCGTGGACTGAGTGAGATATACCATGAATTGGGAGGCCTGGTTATTGATAAAAATCCGCACTAACTGAACCATGCTGATCAGTACCAACTGTTCGTCTTCATTCGGTAACAAACTGAACGCAGGATGCGTAAATACCACCTATATACACCTATATACACCCTATGTCTGTGGGCACTGCACCGGGCCGGGGTCGCCGGGCAGTTTAACTAGTGTGTGTTCTCATAGGTTAACATGCAGCACTGGTATGGGTGAGTTCCGTTCAGATGGTTCAATGCGTTAACAAATGGTTAGTAACCCTGGAGTGGTGTGCTGGTCTGGTACGAGTTGGAAATATACTTCGAAACATTGCATCCTAAATTCAACAGAGTTTATAGGAATACAACCAAGGGTTATTTTTACGTATGATAGTCGATCGAATTATTCACAGAATACATAGTAGACGTCTACTTGCAGTGTCCATATGATCAATAGTTTAGTATATTGTTAAGTTATTTTAACTCTATGCAAAACTTTAATTATAAATGGGCTGGTACCATCCACTTTTTCCTATCTTAATTATCAATTTATCAACATGCACTACTTTCCAATTCTTCCTTATTCACATTCACTCATGTCTTGTCAATAGACCACCTGTATTTCCGTCAGTTTCTTGTGTTTCTATACAAGCTGATTCTACTGTCACATTTTGTATCATATAAATGTAATCTGCTGGAATAAAAATATTTATTAAAAAAAAAAATTTTTTTTAAAGAAGTTATTTTTGGTACAAATAATCATGAATTGAAAGACACTGTGTAGCAACGAGAAGTGACGTAGTATATGTTATGGTACTCGATAACACTCATTATTTGTTTGGTATGAACAGCGAATTAACAGTAAACATTTTGTTCAAGAAAGGGACATGTTATAAGTTTAGTACGAGACCTTCCAATGATAGATACTACATGTACAGTGTTGTACACACATGTGTTAGCGAGCCAGACTGAAGCAGCACAGACGTTCTACTAGAATTCCTAACAGCCTCAGATTCACAAATCTCACCGACTGACCACAAGGTACTGGGGTCAGGACACATGGTATTTATGCATGTTATCGCCGTGTAACCATAGTGCCTGTCCAGACAAGAAGCAGCGCGGTCAGCAGCCGGAAGCTATCACCATAGTACTAGGCCCACGTGCGCACACTGCTGCAATTTACTTCGTACCAAACGAATCGCTGGATTGAAGTGTAAAATAATTATCGCGAAATAATCATTGTTTACAGTCATTTAATATCTTGATATATGTTTACCCAACCCGGTCTCTGATCTAGTGTAAACACGCAAGGCGTGGCGAGGTATAACGTAACGCACGCAATGAGCGTAAGCGTATAGATGCACGGTCGTAACCATATTAAACTGCATTACGCGGAGTGTACTGGGTAGAATTGCGACCGACTAGGAGAACTCGACGGGCAGTACGTGCATGAGAAAGCGTAGATATACCCCCAGTGCATTGGCTGAACGGTGCGATGATCATAGCTGACTCTCAGTATTCTTAGAAGATCACAGCATCGGCATGCAATGAAAGCTTAGTCATAATAATTACGCCATCCCGTCCAAGATTTGGGCTGATAAAAGATTATCATATGGCCCGTATCAAGCGATAACGCCAACATATAGATATACAGTACTGGTCTAATAAACAGTAATAGTGTTGTGCTCCACTGCTCATTGGTTCTAAAGAAGTGGCTATTTTCCGCATTTACATAGAATAATCAGTTACATTAGACAGATATGCATACAGAACGCTACATATGTTTCAGATAAGCATTCTATAAACGGCAGTATAAGTAGTGTGTATAAAAAGCTACTTACATCAAACTCGAGATACTGTTAGTGTCAGGGATTGCCACATACTAAACTTTAGCTTATTTACCAGGATGATGTTATTGCTATTTACACGGTATATGTTGTTTTGTTAAATATGATGATTTTTAAAAAAAAGTAATCATAACGTCAATCCTGCTACTTAATTAGCGTTGAAGTTGAGAGGCATTTATTTAAATACATGTACTCCAATTCGTGTAGGCCTATATGCGTATGCGTATGTATGTATGTGTGTGTGTATGCTTGTGCGTATGTGTGTGTGTGTGTGTATGCTTGTGCGTATGTGTGTGTGTGGGTGCGCGCGCTTGTGCGTGTGTATGTATATGTATATGTGCGTGTGCGCGCGCGCGCGTGTGTGTGTGTGTGTGTGTGTGTGTGTGTGTATTTTCTAATTGCAGTACATGTATACAAATTGTAACACAATATAATATTACTATAAATGCGAAGACTATTGATAGCTTGAATTCTCAGGTGATATTTTACGCTATGCATGCACTAGAGTCGTTAATAGTTATTAACAATTTCTGATACGTTTCCGCTGACTACTAGTATTTTGAATGAGTTCATGCTCAGATCTCCCGGTGTCGTTCATTCTACATGTGTGTCAACTCTTGCCGCCTTATTACTCAATCCGTTATCTGAGTACGTGGGACCCGGCAAATCTAATTGAAAACAACGCTGATAACATGCAAATCCTGACAGACACAAATTGGTCTGTTGTTGATACAAGCAGCATTATCGCGTCAGGAGTTCGTAACCTACCTTATCCATTGCCCATTGAAGCCCTTACGTTCCAAGTATCCTGCGAGGGTAGGTGACTTTAATTCCTGGGCGGGGAGCTTTCTAACTGCCAGGGGTCGGGGCTTGGCCCGTCTGCCTCGGGACTCGCTCGTGTCTTCTTGCTTACTTTTCTCCACACGCGAGAAACTGATGTCATTAAAAGACCTGGAGAGATCGGACTTGCTTCCAAGTAGTCCCTGAAATCAAAACAATTCACCATGTGCAGAAAGACGAATACGATACTAGTTGTCTGATCCGGAATGGTTTGGTGTTGGTTTCGTAGTGAGCATCTGACATGCACATTCATGAGCAGACCGGTACCGGTTTGTCATTCCGGTGCCGTGTGGGAGTGCACCAACGGCGGCAAGTCCTTGTGGAATGTCGGAGATAGTGTTACGGCAGTTCCCACCTCGTGTGTTATCTGAGAGACAGGCTGGAAATGTCAAACTCTGCCATACTGTCCCAGCTAGGCACCAGATGCACAGTAAATAAGGGGCTCGGGTAGGGTTGAAAACTATTAATATCGAAAGAATATATAGCATGAGTTTCTTATGCCTACTACTTTATCAATATGATAAATCAGCTTGCAATTACTACTTGAACATTGGCAATACAGCATTAGTGAGTATTACAGCATTAGTGAGTAGGCCTACTATACAGTGTTCTGACTTGTCTCTGATGTCGTACTTGTAGGTCAAGGAAACACTTGTGATCTAGTTCTACATAATCCAATGGTTGAGACATATACATGAACATATCCAAGAGTTTTGAAGAGTATTAAGTAAGAGGATAATGCAATATTGTCTTCATATTATATAGATACTATTTATGATAGTGTGTGGGTGTGTTGATTAAGATTCGTATTTACATTACGTTCATCAACTTGTAGGATAACAACTACATCAAAACACACGAGAGCGATATTCTATTCATCCGCGCTAAAGGTTGATGTGCATTTGCATTATGACGTAACAGCGTTACTCCGATTGTATTGACATCACATACCTGAATTGACCAACCACAGATATTTGAAATGATATCTTCTATGATATCTCCTAGGATATATCAAATTGATATCTCCTAAGATATATCCATTTTGACTACTGCATACAACTCTCCTCTCAGAACCAGTATTCGGTGATAATACAGTATTAATTCACTCCCCATTATGATATTAATATCTTCTATATAGCATCACAGCGCAAAAGACTAATTGAAAATACACATAATATCGAAGTATAAACTTGAATCAAGGTTATTCACAGATTAACGTAGCTGTTGATCGAGTGTACTCATGCATAGAGCCTGTTTGGAGTGCGACACGGCATATCAATTATATATGTCCTTTAGGTAATATACATCATTTGCTTGCTATATCATGACATAGATTGATTGAGTGGTTAGTTAATAACTGAACACAATACATGCCGAGACTGTACAAGTGTTCAAGTATGCTGTAGAAGAAGCTATGATTATTAACCATGCTGGAATTCCATTCCATTACGTTCACAGTGGCTTTGGCGATGTCAAAGTGGCCTGTACAGCCAAACAAGTATTTCAGCACATTTGCCGGCCACGTGTGCTAGCAGTAAAAGATAAATATTTCCACGGTATCGTATTGCACGTAATTATTCCGGAATACCAGTTTTCCTCCCTCCATTTCCTCCCCGACTGGAAGCGAGTGGTCAACTTAATGGACACCACATTGCGCTGGCTTGGAATGTGTGATTTCAGTAAAGTAACAAGAATTTATTGTCCCCCCGGGAGGCGAGCATTGCGTTATTAAATCACTTCCTGTCTGTGTCCACTAATGAGTAAACAACATAATCCGCTAAGAGAGAGAACCATTTAACTTAAACCGTATGTGTGATGAGTCAAATGGATTCAATTTCCAACTTTTATGATACTAATATTCGGTTTATTAGTTGTTAGCGGAACAGTGCGGTACGTCCTATATTAGTTCTGACTATCTGCACCACTCCTTATTGAACTCAGATAAACGCCCTGGGCATGTGAGGTTGTGTACAGTTCAAGTCATTTATTTTCATCAAAAACTCAAACTAATGTGTAGCAGGATATTTAATGTGAGAAACATGTTATGATAGTCAATTCAAATTATGAATAATAATTAAGTCAAGCGCGATAACCTAATACCCGGTAAACGGTTTCATAGAAATGTAAAATATTATTATCAGGGTACGGCAACAATCATAGATGTACAACTGATAAATTTGACCGATGCTATGTGAGTATGTCGGTCATATATTGAGTGGTTCTGTAAGTACTGAGTAAGTTATTCTGGATATTTGCACTATATAAATGTATAATAATAATAATAATAAATAATATTATATACGTAATTACGTATTCTAGTGCAGCGAAACTGAACTGATGGCACGACATTCCATTCTTTTAAATAACCTCGACGTCATCATTTTCTAAAACAAACACTCCAATCCCATAGGCCTAGAATAAGAAAACAGGGAGCCTATTCTCGAAACGTTCTTACGATCGTAAGTCAATTTTAGCGATTCTTATACGAACTGTTCTTAGGCTAAGAAGTTCGTAAGTACGTTTCGAGAATATGCCCTCTGATGGTTTGTTTGAATGTATTCTGTAAAATACGTATCCAAACAAACGGTTTTGACTTGCTGTGACCAAAGGCTTTCAAATGTCCTCGTACGATAGAGCGTTGATTGGGGGTAGGGTTATGGCTGGTGTTGGGGTTCATCTCAATGTCATTGTAAATGTTACAGTATTACAATATACTGTAAATACTAGTAACTGTAAATACTAGTAGTTATATCAAAAATAGTGTAGTTTATGATGTTTTGCTAAATCCAGGAAGTCGTGTTGATATGTGAAATCTGCTAGTTGATAGACGGAGGGATGCGATAACATTACAAATAGTCTCTAACATAATAATAGTACTACCGTGCGTAATTCAATTAAATATAGTAAATTAATTAGTAACGTTAGTATAGTCAGGCAGAATGTTGAACTTGTTGAAGGAATTGTTCATTTGATGATAAAAGCATGACATTTTGATACAGTACTTGGTGATTTAGTAAGTATGGAGTTTAACATAGTTTCGGGCATCTTTAATCTATTTGCGACGATGGTACACAGAACATGCCATAAGGACACTATTTAGCAATAGACAGTGATAGAGCAGCCGTACAGTTACAGGAAGTCCATACTAGACGCAGGCTAACATGTACGCTCGTTAGACTATCTAATACGAATGCGAACATGTCTGTAGGTTAGACATAACTTGTACAACCCTGCACAACCCTGTACAACCCTGTACCACACTGTGGTGTGATGATGTACATGGCTTTGTATATTGCACATGCAACAACCGGCGAACACATTACGAAGTATACAGATCATTAATTCCTATTATCACAAAAAAAAACATATCCAACTGCCAAGGCGTACATCATACGAGGTTATTGTTTGCATCAAACGTTCTGATGTTGAATGCATTAATTACTAGAGGACATATCCAAGATGGTCGCATTGGCTAAAATAAATATTAACTTATCTTACTTTGGTATAAATCCATGCTGCTCTTCATAAAGTAACTGTTCCAATGGTGCCAATACAGTGCTTGTCCAGAGGAAGCGATAAATGTAATTATATAATGGTCTAGGTCAAATGTTCTACTTGCACACCAGATGCTATGCCTGTGTCGTCTGTGTCGAATGTAAACAGGCAGTAGATTGGGTGCGTTCTGAAAACTATACTTCCTTGGGGCCACAACGTTGATAACGATAAGCCCGGAACATGGGTATCATGTTTTGATGTTAACATCAACTAATTATGTCATCAGTCAATCAGGTATGACTAGAGAGTCACATGAAAGAGGTTAAAGTTCATTCTAAAATTGGTGACCTTTTCTATATGTGGCTTTAGGCAATTATCATCTATTTCTCGACCGCTATTAACTATTAATAACATAACGGTAGGTAATGGGATGTCATCTGGAGCGGCAAAACATGAGTCGACAGAGCAGAATACATCGCTCTCGTCTAGCATTTGTATAGTATTTCCTTCCTGTGTTGTGTCGAATGATCGGAACACTAACCTACATGCAATGGTATTCTTACTGGCAGTCCATCCCAATCATACCCATTACATTACATAACATTATATAGTTTATCTTCCATAAATTACTTACATACTAGTACTTAATATCGCATTAGCATTTGCCATATAGGTAGTAGTTGTAGCCGTTGTAGCCGTAGTAGTGGTAGTAGTAGTAGTGTAGTAGTACCTAGTAATGTATTAAGTTAGTAGTAGTAGTAGTAGATAGCAGTAGTAGTAGATAGCAGTAGTAGTAGATAGCAGTAGTAGTAACAGTAATAGTAGTAGTAGTAGTAGTAGTAGTAGCAGTAGTAGCGGCAGCAGCAGTAGTAGTATATCACTAATATTACTACTACTACTGCTGCTGCTGCTGCTGCTGCTGCTACTGCTACTACTACCACTACTATCACTACTACTACTACTACTACATGCTGCTGCTGCTACTACTACCACTACTATCACTACTACTACTACTACTACAGTAGTAGTAGTAGTGATAGTAGTGGTAGTAGTAGTAGTAGT
>JAVCKZ010075142.1:0-13311 GCA_034780755.1 Lepetodrilus elevatus
GGGGACTGCTACACCGGTAAGCGCATGCTAGCGAGTTGCGCCGTATGCTACCGTTAAAAGTATGAATCCAGCTTTATATGTATGTCTTACTATAAAAATAGTAGCTATTTGGGTGCATTTCACAAACTTGTCATACTGTCAGAGTGTGTGCTATGCTTCTACTATAACAAAAATAACTCAGTTTGCGCCTGACCCAATGTTATAATCATTTCGTTACGAGCAGCCATGACTCATAGATTTATTGATACTTATCTTCTAAGTGTCCACATTTAACCTTATTCCACATTCTACAGTGTTTGCATTGTTAAAACATCGTCAAGCTAACCCGCCAGGGACTGGTGAAAAATCAAACAAGTTTACATTGATTCAGTGAGATAGCTGAGAATTCTCATTCCGGAGGTAGCGGAGGATCTCCGCGGTCTGACACATCGTCTGACGTAGACCTTTCACCGTGAGTGTGAATGGACCGGGTCTAATGGCCAATTACCGTGAAAGTTAGCATTTGCTAGTGAGACAACACTGCTGTATATATATTTGTCCGTGACTTTTACACTGATGTATCCAGCCATGATCTTGTGTGCATTTGCACAATACGATTGAGAGTCTCCTTAGTAACATCTCATGTACAAATAGCGAAACAGCGACGTTCATACAGCTGTCTGTAGACTGGCCATGGTCATCAGGTATCTATTGTAGGTCCACTCGGGGTCCATTGTCTCCAACACATGTCATAGAATCCCAAATACAAATATGTCAAGAAATTGTCAAACAGGTGGAATTAAAATGTCAGATAATTAGTACATCTTGGTGACATGGATGTACATTGAATATAGATGAGAATGCGACAACCGTGTGAAAGCAACCTTTTATCATCAATTGCATCAATATCATTGAAATCTTGCACTATATAATTTCAAATCACCAGTTGAAATTGGATTTATTTACTTGTAGTGAGATGGTATGAATAATGCTTTAAGCAATGTTAATCAAATATTGTAATTTTTCATAGACAATCGGTATTAATCTAGATTACCATATTTCTGTCACAGTGTGTGATATCATATCTGTGGCTGTATGTCCTACTAGAGCCATGTGTACTGTGTACTGTAGAACCCAGAACAGTACCCCAGACCAGTACCTCAGACCAGTACCTCAGATGCCCAAGGATTTCACTGAGAATTGACTGAGAGTAATAAATACTACAACATATTTGTTCTTGTGTCTGCGCTCCAGCAACCAGCCTCGGTGGATGATAATTATACATCTCAGCCGTTAAGGATAATCATTAAGTATTTCAGCCGTAGTAGGACAGACAGAAGATACTATGCTGTATCACATGTCCAATCTACACAGACCGAGGTTGTAGAAGCATGTTAATTAGCCAATTATTTGAGCTGCCACGAGTCCTCCTACATCATGGCTGTTGTCAGATGTGTATAGGATGTCAATACGGCTGATCCGGGCAGTGATTGATTCTTACCTCCTCTTGTTGCAGTATGAGTCTGAACAGCCTGGACGGTGCCGACGATTCCGAGGAGGATTTCCAGGACGCACGGGACAACGCGGGCAATCCCACGCTACACGGGCAACACGGGCGAGGTCGCGGAGCCGGACCTCCCCACGCCAGCCACTACACAGAAGACAGAAGTCTGCCAGCCCTCAACACCGGATCTAGTCCAAACGGTTAGCAGTGAATAGCAGAGAATATAGATGATACTGTTGTATCTAGCAGCAGAATAGCAGAGAATATAGATGATACTGTTGTATCTAGCAGCAGAATAACAGAGAATATAGATGATACTGTTGTATCTAGCAGCAGAATAGCAGAGAATAGAGATGCTGCTGTTGTATGAATAGCAGAAAATATATAATGCTACTAAGAGAAAATCAAATGTTGAATGATGAATTTGGAAATATTATTTTGCAATTCTCATAAGCTCTATAAATAAGACAAAATACTGAACTGAATTGGAAGCTTTAAGTGACCTGGTATGACCACAGCCCTTTCTTCCAGGGAAATATTGTTCAGTTATTGACATAGCCTGTTTGTCCAGAAGTGTTTAACAGGCGACTTCAGAATTCTTTCCAAGTATTCCAAGTCAGTGCCACAACATCCCTGACCCTTGACCTTGTTTTATGATTTCCTGGTGTGACATTGTTGTGGTAGCCTGTGTGTGGGGTCAGTATGCTGGCTATTGTTTCTGTCCAGCTGTGGTCAGTGGAAACACCTGTATGTGTCTGTGTAGTGTGGGTGCCTGTAATTCACTGTGGGTGGCTGCGTTCACGGTTTTGTCGCCATGGCACTGTCACTGTTAACACTCAACTCGGTACCAAAAAGGTTTTGCGTTATGGAAGTGCTTGGCATCCAATGCCATCCACCTCTTCTTATAATATGACTGTGTCCAATGTCCAATGTCCAACTCTGTAACACAAGGTCAGGAATAGCACTATCTGGAACAAGGTTTTTATAATGCAGTATGTCATATACCGACAGGCTGAATTGAATTGAATTTTGAGGAATACTCGTGAAATATCCTCGGAACCCTACCATACTATTTCAAGAGTTTTCACAGTTCTAATATAGAAGTGTATCCAGCTGGATTGCTTTGTCTCCAGGGCTAAGTCTCAAGCTATGCCTGCACATCTAGCTATGCATGGACACAGGATATGGATGGATGATGTCTGCTGGGACTTGTTCTTCCAGACAGTTGGTCTCCTGGCATGTCTTCAGCCTTAGGAGATGTTGGCATGGCCGTCTTCTGTCATTATAGATAGTAGATAAACATAAGAAACGTTCAAAATTGTGGACGTTTGCTCTTGAGTAAATTATTGATGTCATCTATGTATGGTCATTTTGTAAGTTCAATCTTGTTTTTGAGGCAATAGTTGCATATTGATGATTTCCCACTTTGACATTGACATCAAATCAGTTGTGCGATAACCAACTATAGCTATGACTGCTATGCTCCACTATAGATTGTACACGAGGATGTTGTTGGTATATGTGTGCGTCTTGTTTCAGGACATGAGATGCACAACTCCGGTGAACTCGCACGAACACAGAGTGAGCCGACAAGCTCTCCGGCCGCTCGATCACTCTCTGACCTCCAGCAGGAACCTTCACAAGAACAGGTATGTACACCACATACACCACACCACACCACACCACACCACACCACACCACACCACACCACACCACACCACACCACACCACACCACACACCATCACCACCAACAACAACAACAAGAGCATTAGCAACTGAAAACAGCAACAATGCCATGCATTTTCGAATGTCAGGATAACCGTTCTTCAATGGTCGTCAGTTTCTGTTGTCAGTTATCGGTCTGGCAGTTAACACTCTTTCCCCCAGATCGCAACTCATTACCACAGGGCGTTTAATTGTCTTGCCAGTCAATCCAGATTTCTAACCAGCTCTCTCATCAGCAAGAGGAGCAAAAAATGGCGACACCTTGATCATGGACACCCTGAGCATCCGGTCCAATCAGGGGAGGTGTCCTCAGACAAGCAGTTATCGCCCACCGCTGATACAAGGGTGACGATTGCACGGAATTAATTCCCTCAATGTGTCGGAGGTTTTAGATTGTCTTGAATAACACTGCGCAACATTGTTGCTGTGTTGCATGACATCTTTGTGGTGTTGTGTCAGAGATCTTTGTGGTGTTGTGTCAGACATCTTTGTGGTGTTGTGTCGTGAGTTGTTGGAAAGATTGGGTTATCTGTCGTTAGTGGTCCGTATTGTACGGCATCTTTGTGGTGCTGTCAGACATCTTGTTTCCTGGCTTGTTGGAAAGATAGGGTTATCTATCTGTTAGTGGGCCAGTCAAGGAGGTAGGGGTCTAGGATATAGGCCGTGTGATAGCGGGGCAATCAGGGAGACATGATACTTAAAAGTACGCATTTGAACAATGTGATAACAAAGGACTCTTTGAAAATATAGATCCTTTTCTTTTTTTCTTTTTTTTTTTCGAGACGGAGAAGACGGAGCTACAGAGCTAGTCTCGCCTGTACGAAATTACGTATCTCTGTGGTGGCCTAACTCCAGCTTTAGTCACACACTACATCAATGCTAATGTTGGATTTACGAGTTTCTTAAAGTTACGCCTTTTCGTACAAGAGAAGAGCACTAGACTTTTAAATGAAACCCTTAGTTGTTAAGTTACTCCGAGATATGTCAGTTGATTACCTGAAAGAAATTATTGTGTGCGCGAGATACATAGGCCGATTACCTGAAAGAAACGATTGTGTGCGAGGAAATCTGTGTTTTTGGTAAATATACAAGTTGGAATACTTTCGATAATACTCTTCAATGTTAGACTTGTATCTCAATGCCGGATGTGTTCGCTACTTGTATGCATCACAGTATCACAGGGTGTGTTTCAGGCATTGGAAGAGGTAATTGCCTTTGTGAACCACTTTAACCTATTTGCAGTTGCAAACCTAAGCGATTTTCATTGAATGACGTATAAACTGAACAATGGTCTCCTCTGACTAGTGTCTCATATACAATTCCAAAAGTTAGATTTATTTTCTTGTGTACTGATTTAAGAAGCAAAGAGATTTTCCTCGGATGACATATAAACAGACTATTTGGCTCTTACAACTGTCTGATACAATTCCCAAAGTTACAGATTTATTTTCTAGTGTACTAATTTAAGAAGCAAAGCGATTTTCCTCGGACGACGTAAAAAACGAACTATGGTTTCCTACAACTGCTTCACACAATTCCAAAAGTTACAGACATATGGCAATCATTGGCTGTTATTAATTTTGTAAACACGATTTATTTTCTCGTGTACCGATTTAAGAACCATCGGCATCTAAATACCTTCAAATGTCAAGTAAATATCCCGATTCGTCTTGATTATATCTGGATAACCACCGTACCACCCGCCAACATATTTGAAAAGCCAGGCTTTGTTTTGAACCGAGGGAGTGTACAATTTTTATAGAAATGCAATCTGGCCAGTTAAAAGGGCACGAGGTATGTATACAAGCGGCGTCACCTATGGTTTGTGGATATACCTGATTGTTAGGTAAAACTTGTATCCAGATGGCTGGAAGTCGGCGGAACTGGAGACGCGTATACAGCACCAGCGAAACCGTGCCATCCTAATATTGTTTGGATGTGTCACAGGTATTTTAGGATTAATTTCGCGTAGATACGTCCACGATAGCGGCCACCGAGGTAGAAGACGATATAACTAGTAACATGTGCCGATGCCATCGTATCTAGGTGCTGAGAAAGTATAACAAAACTATTGTGTTTCACGCATAAATCCGATAAGATATTTTAGTGCAGAATTCTGAGATCAGAATAGTTTCAGACAGTAGTAAATTTTATCCTATTTTGTATTCAGATTTCGTCAATATGAAAGATAAATGTAAAATTCATGGGATTTTTGTGACTCGAGTGTTAAATATCTAAAGTTTGTGGGAGGTTTGTTGTTCTTGCGATACATCTGGGTATAAACTCTCGTATTCACTAATATATAAGACAATGGAACTTTCATATCTATCATTCAAACAGACAGATACTAGGCTCTGAGGCTACAAAACTTTTCTGAGTACGCACTCATGCTCAACTCAAGGGTTGTGTTCACAGTTCCTTTTACTTGTAGCATGAAATTTTATTCAGTAAGTTTACTAATCTTGGGCCCGACCGCTATGGCCTTGAATATCGATATTTTGGTGGGCACAAGAGCCATCCCCAGAGTTTTGGGACATCGCTCAAACTCGATTCCTCCAAGATCAAATTTGTTACCGTTTCTTCTGCTGGTTTGTTGTTTCCTCTGAACTGATTGTATATTGTTAGTCTCCACCCAGGGTCTCGTAAAACCTTAGATTTGTCAGAGTAAATAAACGGCATCCCTTCCCAACAGGAAGCTTGTTGCGAGAACAATGCTTAACGTCTTTGAACAATTCCACAGAAAGGTTCGTACCATAGTCCAAGCATAAATCGGAGTATACACTATAACAGGAAATGCTGTAAGCCTTGATTTATGCATATAAACCTGGATTTAAGCCGGACTACTGATACGACCGCTTCGTGAACCTCCGGATCAGGTCCAAGGATATTGCGACTTTTCTGCACCAGGGAGATTTGTAAAAATCGGCAAATATTGCTATCCACCTTGCTCCAGGTTCACACTCCTTCGGAGTTTTTGTTCTTGTGTTTCCAAATTGTTATTTATCCTCTCAGTCAGATCGGGTGCAACCTTTCCTCGGTAATGTCACAAGCCGGATCCTGTTTGTTTGTACGACAGATGAAACATCCATCGGATGAGGAGCGTTCAGTTTGCATCGATTCCTCCGTACTGCATTTCTTGGCAGAAATACTCGACTTATGCTGACATAACTTGTCGCTTGTTACTGGGTTTGTTTTTTACACATATTATTGCCATTAGGCCAGGTGGGTAGTGTACACAACTGTCACGGTTGCAGTCCTGGGTTCAAATTAACAGCCTGTTTGTCATAGCAGAAATCTGCTGTAGGTCCCCCATGGCCGTGATTCTTGTGCGGTTCCTTTTCCCGAACATTACTGGGCATCTACAGTTGTCTCTAGCATTGTGGGGGTTAAGCGGTTTGGAGTTTGCAAGACCATTGATGATTTAACCCTCTCCATGTTGGAGGAAACCAGAGAGCAGTGCCTGTGCCCAATACAGCACTTTAACTCTCTCCATGCTGGAGGCAACTTAAGATGCCCTAAAGAGCAGTGAGTGTACCTAATCCAGCAGGGATAGGGTTAACAGAATTTCATTTGGATGAAGGTTACACATATGTGTGTTCAACTCTTCATTAGTTACACTGGTCAAACTATTCGATTGACAATGGTTTAGCATATTGGATATTTTCTGTGTCTAGTATCAACATAATAGTTTAAGAGTCATATTTCTTTAAATATTTATACTCGGTTCTATGGCACGCGATGCACACGTGATGCTTTTCAGCCTTCATAGAGTTGGTTGCAATCGTTGCAACATTAAAGCTCATTTCATTATCCATATGTCTTTACAAGATTTCTTGTATGTTTATTCGCCTGTCGTATTACGCAAGAAAGTAAATATTTCCATGTCCTTTCTTAACCTCGTGCGAATATCCATATGCTGCCACACCCAGGTTGGTGAGAGGGCTGTGGAGGTGGGGTGGGGTGAGGTGGGGGTGGGGTTGTCAGCCTGATGGGGGTGGGGGAGCAGGGGTATAGTCAGCCTTGGAAATTGTTTATGGATCTGGAAATAAATACTTTTCACTTCTCTGTCAGTCTTTCGTCGGTATCCATGTTCTGGGGTTTGATGCGAAATCAGTTTGTTGATGTGATGAAGGATCGTTTGTTTCATCCACTGGTTCTGTTCTCATCCACTGCCATTCTCATCCACTGGTTCTGTTCAGGTGTCGGGATTGGCAGTGTTCTGTTCAGGTGTGGGAATTTGAGATGTTCTGTCCAGGTGTGGAAATAGGAGATGGTTTAACATTTCTAACATTTCTAAATTGATCTGAACCGAAAGCAAAAGATACTATTATAACTTTGTGGTTGTCAGTGGATTGTCTAATACTCTTCATTTATTTCCGTTCATTTTTATTGTCGCATATTGATGAAAGAGTCTTGAAGTGGTGTTACGCAATAGTCAGTTTATCACCATTAGTTTTTAAGTGGCTACATGGATTTGAATTTAGATTAAAAACAGTATAGAATTAATACTGTATGTTTGAAGTCCCCTAGAATACCTTAAGTATAAAAATATATTAATTAATTTCTTCATGAATATCCCCACACTTAAAATAATTTGTTATCGCATTAATTGCTACCAAATGCTTATGTTAACTTTCACGCATATGTGCACACTGGTACATGCACACACACAGTTGCATGTTATGAAAACACTTCAGTTTGGAAAGTCTGCTGATGCCAAAGGCAAGGCTGGTGAAACTATTTTCAGTTAAGCACACAAACAGGTCCGTGGCCAAGCCAGATCCACAGCCACGGCTAAGCCACGATCTGTGCAAGTTTGCACCGAGATGTTCGGCACTTGATGCACAATCCACCGTCCCATGCTGCCGCATCTTGCTGCGGGTATCCCAGAATTCTCATCCATCAGTCCCACCAGACATTAAGTACTCGTCTCAACGACGCGAGAGTAAGCCTCCCGACAGTTTGAAAAGCGAGTTTGTCCGACTCCGTAATAAACATACTTGAGTAATCACTGCCGAAGGTAGCTGACATGTAAACATAAGCAGGTATCGGTGATATCTTTATTGCGAGTGCTGTAACATATTGTCTTTGGAGTTACCTCCCATGGTGGTGAAATTCTTCAGGTTCTCCTGTATCAGAAGGCGATTGGTCGGCACTGCCACTCAGCTTTCCAGGTGTTGACCCGATATCCTCAGAACATGTGTCAATATAATATTTATGGCTGTGGCTGGTGAGGTAGAATAAATTTATCTTATGTTTTGGTAATGAATTTTTCTAATCGTTCCAGCCGTTATCTGCATGTTTGGCCGATCTTTCTAAAGTTTTAAGAGTTTTGGTTTCTCTTTTGACAAAGGTCACAGTTAATTGGAACAAAGTTATTCAATTTCTTGTAGTTTACTTTTGCAAATTCTTTTTTTTTGTTACTAAATATGAATGCCTTGATGTACATGAATAATATAATGTAAGTTGTTAATGTTAATCCAGTTTGTGACGATTAAGATTTTTGTTTTGAAAAAGTTGAAAAAGATCATTGTAAGGAACCCTCTAAAATTAATTTAATTAATAAATATAATAATATAAACACAATACTCAATGTCTTGAATACTCTAATCATTTTGAATATAAATACAATGGTCAAACCCATTATTTATCTTGAATACGGTAATAATAATAATAATATTGCATGTTTATACCACACCTTATGAATGCCGTACACATGCTCATGGCGCTATATTAGACACATCTGAAGAATACAATAATACAATACAATAGCATGTAATATAAACACCAACGTCATTGGAACTCTTCAATTATTTCAATTTAATCCTTGCGGAATTCCATGTAATTTCATCCCTATGTTTAACCTTTCACCTGCTGGAAACAGCCAGGGATGCCGACTGAACGGTGTGATTGATTAATCCAACAGGCAAAGGGTTAATCTGAAAAGCATGAGCCTATACCGCAAGCATGGATCAAATTCATGTGAATACACGTTTTTTTCATGTTTCTCATGTTGCATGAACTTGGGGCTGATTAGTGTTGAGCATGTTCATATGATGCATGTTTCTTCTGTTCCAGTCAACGGGTGCGTCCATACAGGTAGCTAGCGAGATGTTGCCGAACTCGACGGAGCGAGCAGTCACCATATCAGGCACCGCCGATGCCATCACGTTGTGCATCCGCAGCATATGTGGCATCATGCTCGAGGTGGGTTCTTCTTCCAGACTTCGTCTTAACGATTTTTCCTCAAATTAAAAATAATAAATTCCATCTCGCTCTGAAAGGATCGTGTATAGCTAGCCAGTCATGCCACCCTCGCAGCAAAGATGGTTAGGTGTACTGTTCCAGGATTTACTATACCCCATGATGGTCTAGATCTTCATGAAGCTCTTGTATCCACTAAAAGACCATAGTGATCTCGTATCCATCTTTGTCACAGATCGCTATGAGAGCACAATGGTCTAGATCTTCAAGAAGCTCGTGTATCCAGAAAGAGACCATTGCTCTGTCATGGCTTCGATCTTGTAGTCCGGAGACTTAGCAAAATTTCATGCACTTTTTGATACAAGCATGAAATTTGGCATAGTTGCTATGCCGCGATGGGCCTTAACCCTATCCCTGCTGGATTAGGAACATGTATTGCTCTTTAGGGCATTTCCGGTTGCCTCCAGCATGGAGAGAGTTAAGTCTCAGAACTATTAATGGGTACAAGATCTTTATGAAAAGGTACCCTGATTTATTAAAGGGACGAACAAACTTTCAAGAGGAATCTGCACTTAATAGGATTGTCTATAGATATTGTCTATCAGAAACAAAATATATTTTAAGTAGATTGTCACGTTAATCCTTTTATGAAGCGCAATCTCTCGTAAAAGACTTGACTTGGAACGGTATCTGAACATTATTTGAAAGCAATTGCGTTAAGCCGTACTCCAAAGCGACTTTATTACGTATTCGAAAGCCGACGTTATTACGGTAATACTCGTTCTTGTCGGGGTGAAGTTCATCAGGTTGTTGGGTGTAGCGTGTAATAGGCTCGCTAATGATGATTCATATCAAAGATAGGTCAGCACGGCAAGACAGAAAACCATGTGCTACATGCATCACAGAACAACATTGTAGGCGGTATGCAGTGATCGGATGAAGAAATGATTTAGTGGCAATGTGCCAGGTTTAAAATCTTGTAGGTTCTGCGAGGTAGCCTCCTATGGAATGGAAAGTTTGTGCAAAGTCAACATGATATTCTGTATCCTTGTAGTCGTGAAATGCACTAGTTTTCTTTTTAATTTGTAGATTTAAATTTAATTGAAATTATGTTGTTGTTTTTTGCAATGGAAGAGATGTACATATATTTATTTTAAGAAAGGAAATTGTAGTATCCATGAAGAAAGTTGCCATAGGTTTCCGAGTTTGCATGTCCTGTATTTTCAGTATCTTTTGAGCAGATATGGGTAAAAGATTCTCACTTTGATGTCAAACAATAAATTCACTAAAGTTGGTCTAGAAATTTTCCACAAAGCTCCTGTTCAATTTCTACAGATCGTGAAAAATGCAAGTAAACTTTGTGACATAGCAAGAAATATCTTACTTCTTTACACCAATATTTCTTTGAGTTGGTAGGGTCTAGAAACTTTGCCCAAAATTTTCGTTCAATTTCCACGGATAGTCAGAAATGCATGTAAACTTTGTGGCATAATGAGAAATATCTTGCCTGTTTAAACCGATATATGACTAGAAACTTTGCCAAGATGTTCATTCAATTTCCATGGATAAATTTTGTTGCATAACGACAAATATCTTGCCTGTTCGCACCAATATCTCAGCCCAGATTTCCGTTCAATTTCCACGGAAAGTCGTCATAAATGGAAGCAAATTCCGTGGCAAGTTTCTTAACCTGGCTTCTTTGATGCCAACCAAGGTAATAAGCTCTAACCTGTGTACACTGTTAGCGCTGTGTATATAACAATCCAAGATAATATACTACAGTCGCAGCCTAATCGAGCATTTGTTGACGAAAAATTAGGTTGATAGCCGTAGAATTACCCTGCTGTTTAGCCGAGGTTGTTTGCACAGGCCGGATAGGCTGCATCTGTTGTTAAATATTTGCAAACAAATCGAAGGATGCGTAAGAAACTGTCGGTGTAATGAGTGCGCAAGAACGAGGGTTATACCCTTGAAGTGGGAACAGGCCGCAAATTAGCCCTTAGGTGACTCGGAACGGCGACTTCGTATGTCTGTGGATTGTAAGCATGCCGCGTGCGCGGGGTGTTTGTTTTCGTATCGGCTGTTTGTTTTAAAGTGTCAATGGCTGCAATGGAATCCTGTTAGCTTGGCACCTCTGGGAAGAATCGGTTACAGTTTAGAGTTATCTTTCCTTGATTTGAGGTTACTTGATTCCATATGTAGGCCCTTTGTCTGTGTGTCGTTGGTGTACTCGATGACATGTGTCGAAATGCGTATGGTGTAGTTTTACAGCTTTTCTTTTCTGATATGGTTTCGTTGCATATGGATGAGATATTCCCATTGTTGCTTAAAGCAATATTCCATTCATTTATTCATTCATTCATTCTAATATGGTTATTTTAACACACACTACGTTAGCATCACTATTTAAAATAAATTATTTATATTTAATATTCACACATTACTATTATCAACAATGCTGAATTTTACGCAAATCAGTCTACTATTTAAGGTATGCGTTTTCATACTATTGTGATACGATACTATATTATTTCGAATTATGTCAAATATATTAACTAACAGCTTGTTTTGGCTAGACAACTGTTTTTAAGTTCCAGGTTTATATAATTTATTGCTGTATAGATCCAAACGTAACATTAAACATATTAAAATTATTATGCAATTGTGTAAATATACAACATTTTTTACGTTTTTACGTGCTCTTTGTGTATTATCGCATATGGGTGAAATATTCCTGCTGCGATGTAAAGCACTACTTCATTCATTCTCCTTGTGTAATTGGAGAAAAGTGCATACTCTTTGCTAGAATAAAGAAGGTTTCGTTTGGAACAAGTAGGATGTTTTGCAGTTATCCCAGATTATCATAAAATATTCGTTGACAGTGACGTAATTGAATTCCGCCGCGATAATTTGACTGTCATGTTGGGTCGTACAAGCAATGCATACCTCTGAAGCCTCATCAGTCATCTTTCTGGGGGGAAGGGAAGGGAATGAAGGGGAATGGGGATGTGAGACTATTTCCATTGAACTCCAGTGCAAGATGAATTCCTAGACAACAAGGTCATTGGCTGAGAATTATGTCGTCGGTATTCATACGCAAGACCTGGATTTATTTTCGCCGTGGGTCTCACAATCGCGGAGTCTAGCATCGTAAATATCTTGTCCACCTGTCTGGTGATGGCAGTAATGTCGCGACTTTATGCCGTTCTGACAACGTGACGTCATTCTCCCGACAACGCTCGACAGTGTTGACATTCTCTGTGTCTTTGCTTGTTTAGACGGCTTCCAGCGTACACTGAGAAACTCGCACATCCAACAAACATTGCATTATTCATTGTCGCAGCTAATGGCGTCATTATTTCCATCTTGGCATCGCCCACCCAAGTCGAGTTTGGATTTAGATTAATCCCGTTATTCCATTTAACAATTCACAAAGTCGAAATATAATTCCAACCATGCTTTTTTGAAAAGTCGCTTTATGCCACCGTTGCAGTTGTAGAGCGAAAAGAGAAAGGGGGAATTATGGAATATCCGTATGGTAAAACACTGATCTGTATTTTATGATCTCTTGATCATTTCTTTGAAATTACCCATAGAGGATCTGTGATTGTTGGAAGCGCTATGTTATCTCAGTCCGTCTCTGTCAAGCGCGGTACTCGATGTTCCTCACAGCCTAACTACTTCACCAGCCCTCTGCGCCTCACAATCTGTTTAAGCCGCTTCAGGAAATATTCTCGTTTTTATATTTTTTTCGCTCAGTACCCCATCTCAAAACTATTAAAACGCTGCTTACCTTTGGTTCTCATACACAAACAACCGACGACCATCGCGCAAGCCTCGTTTCTGGTCGAAATTTCCACCACCTCGGGTGTACTTTTTCTATCCCACATGACCACCT
>JAVCKZ010075153.1:0-13305 GCA_034780755.1 Lepetodrilus elevatus
TCTATCTTAGTGTGAGAAGCAATGCTCATGATAAACTTACGATCTCGTGCAGCCATTCTCAGATTCGGTAACCTAATGTGTGTGTCTAACAGAAATTTAACTTAATTTATGCATGAAAGAAAGTATATTTTTTTAAAAACCATTTTCTGAATTGGACCACTTAGCTGAGAATGAGCCTACAGAGGATAGGAAAAAGAAGAAAAAATTGATAGGATTTTACAAGTTTGTTAAGATCAGTTGTCTCTCCTCAGATGTCTGAAAAGCCGTATTCATCCTCAATGCACAGACTGGGTAACTGCTCTTTTATACACTACATCTGTACTGGTGCACTGGACCTGTGATTTAGAGGATGAACTTTTAGTCTATTGTGCTTACATTGTAAGGCAGTGTACCCTTGAACATGTGTAGTGCGGGGTCTATAATAATAAATAACAATTAATAATAATAACGAACATGTCAGTGACTTTTTAGATATGCGAGGAGAGTTATTGTTTCTATTTCATTTGCATGGATCTAAATACTAGTATACTGACACACATAAGTAACATTACCGGTACTTAACAGCTAACAGTTACAATGCAAAGTAGGGTTCTATTGAGGTGTTGCATTCTATTGGATTAAAGACGTAAATAGAAAATGATAGAAACTATTGGAAATATAATTATAGTGTAAAAAGATTTCAGGAATATCTGGAATATGAATTACCAGGAAAGTATTTACTTCACACCGTCAATCATAAATCTGAGGTTTTTAGTAATACCGGTATTGTGACATCAATGTCTCCTTCCAGAAGCTCTAGATCTATTTAATATGCTAAAAAAATAGGTTTAATACATACATCATTAAGAATATATAAATATTTTATATTTGAGAGGAAGATTTTTCCATCAAATGTCCATAAATATATTAATAATTAAACAACGAGTCGATGAAAGTAAGTGAAGAAAGGATTTCCTCATAAAGATGATGGGATAGAGGCGCAATGATTGAGAGAGAAAAAAAATATCCCCAACCATTTTGTAACTCACTTGGCATTATAGTGACATGGGTATCATTTCACAAAGCTCTCTTGTTTGCTAAGAGAGCATAGCACTCTCATTGCAGTGTACTAGTTATCAGAAAAGAGAGCATTATGGTCTCTTAGTGGGTAAGAGAGCTTCGTAAAAAAAAGGACACCTAGATGCGCATTTAAGTCTATGTCCTTGACCTCAAATACATGTGGAATATAAGATCATACTTTCACATAGGAATGTCAATGGACACCGTTAACAAAATATCATACATGAAAATATCCACTACTTTCTAAAACTAAAAGCATGATATCAATAACTTAGGCCTTTAAACATCGATACATGAATTTTATATTCAGGAACCGGATATAAAAGTACATAGAGATGCAAGAATGAATTAGTTGGGAAAGTGCAATATATATACTGGTATATGAAACATATTTGACATAGTTGGTTGGGAAAGAATACTATATGAAATATGTTTGATATCCTTGGTTGGGAGGGTAATATATAATATGAAACATGTTTGACATATAGTTGGGAAGGTACAGTATACTATTGGTATATGAAACATTTGACATGGTTGGGAAGGAATGCAACAAAGTATGATGTTTGATATCCTTTGTTGGGAGGGTATACAATATGAAACTTGTTTGACATAGTTGGGAAGGTGCAGTATACTACTGGTATATGAAACATATTCACAATGGTTGGGAAGGAATACCACAGTATATGAAACATGTTTGATATCCTTGGTTGGGAGTGTATACAATATGAAACATGTTTGATATAATTGGTTGGGGGGGTATATAATATGAAACATGTTTGATATCCTTGGTTAGGAGAGTATACAATATGAAACATGTTTGATATAATTGGTTGGGAGGGTAAAAATATGAAACATGTTTGACATGGTTGAGAAATGGTATACTAACTAGGTACATGAAATATACATATTCGTAGTTGGTTTGGACTTAATATGATATGAAACATGGGTAACAAAACTATGTTACCCATGTTTCATATGGCATTGGTCGAGGAAGGTTATACAATCATTTATACCACAAAACATGGAATATTCCATATTAAAAAATAACATATCAACAGTTTAGCCTAACAGATTAGAGGTACGTGTTAGAACAAATACATATTGATAATAACTAAAGATTTTCTGTACGTGTGACCTCATAGACTTAACAAATATAATATAAATATTGTAACATTCTAATGTCTGTGTCGAAAGTGCGTTCACATGATAGAAATGCTTAATTTTAAATACAATAAACATGATAAAGTCGATACAAATATACTCAACAAATGAAATTGAATATCTAAAATATTTAATTAAGTTATGTTTCTATGGAAGGAATAACTTTATAAAATAGAAATATAAGTAATCGTATGAATTTAATAAAACAAAAATTATAGAAGAATAGTTTTCAATAGACGTTTTCACAATCGTTAGAATTACTGGGTATGTTAAAGTTCAACAGTCAGTTGAAGTAAATATCTATAGGTACCATACAGATACTGCTACAGTAAACATTGACGAGGGACGGATCTGAGTGGTCACACGAACCCTGGGTGCATCGTCACGTGCAACACTGGACTATTCGTCACCAATGGCAATTGGTCAATTTTGGCAAAATAAACAACATTTGTAGTGTTCATTATCACAGAAAAACAACGCGCACACTCACAAGAGTTTCTGCACACGGGTAAAATAAACAATGAAAACATTGTCGCATCCTAATGCTAAGAAGGGTTTTAAACGGGGCAGCATCACCCTTCATAGCACCGAGCTCCAACAGGAAGACTTCATAATACTGTCACATCAAAGCGGAGATCTTGATCAAGTTACGGCAGCTTCAGATCGAGAGAGACTCCAACTTTGCTCATTGCACAGTCGTGTATATACGAGAGTTTTGATTGGTCCTTGGTCTTTCCCCACTAAAGTTTGTGGTAGAACACCTGAGATTGACACCTTTAAAACAAATTGACAATTCACCTTTTGACTTGTGTCCCTAAAAGGACGGATTCGAGCACTCATACTTCACCTCATGGCTTGGAATATGTGTATAGGAATACACATTGGTAGCATGCATGCCTTTGGGAGAAAGGTTCATGTCCAGCCATCTTTAAGTTGCACCTGGGGGCCATTTTGTGTTCAGCTTGGACGGCCATTTTGTTTTCAACATGGACGGCCATTTTGTGTTCAGCTTGGACGACCATTTTGTTTTCAGCATGGATGGCCATTTTGTGTTCATCATGGATGGCCATTTTGTTTTCAGCATGGACGGCCATTTTGTTTTCAGCATGGACGGCCATTTTATTTTCATCATGGACGGCCATTTTGTTTTCAGCATGGACGGCCATTTTGTGTTGAACACGTAGGTTGTTCGCGAGCTGTAATTCCCTCAGAAAAGCTTTGAGAAATATTGTGAGACTACACTGGTTCTAATCTAACCAGACTGTGAGCAGACACCAGAGAACCCTGCACTAGTCTTCTACAGGTCTACTGTACTAAGCGTGGTGATCATCGGATTGAGGTCTAGTTCTTGGAAATGTTCCCCTCTTCGTACAGTTTGTAGACAAGCTGGAAGAAAAAATTATCTGAGTAAGTGTATGGTCACTATTATATTCAATAGGTGAGGAATGTATAACCAAAAACGACCATATAGTGTCCTTGTACTCATCAATGAAAAGGATAGATACTAGCCATGGTCTCCTTGTGATAATGTTTTTATTTTAAGTTTTAATTTTAATTTAAAAACAAAAAAATATTTTTTTATTTTTTTATTTTTATTAAATTAAAAAAAAGTATTTTTCTTTTTCTTTTTGTTATGGTCTCCTTGAGAGCTTCATAAAAGGGTTCTTTGGCTTTGGCATGACAAATTTGCTGATGTCCAATGTACTTACACTCTTGAACTTAGTGCTGAGGCCCTCTATGAACTGGTCAGGGCTCTTGCCTGCTGGCACCAGTGTGGCCATGGGTCGTCCCGGCCTCTCTCTGGCATACTGCTCCTTCAAACCGTTAGGGATGTAGTCCACATTGATCTCCACCTGCAACACAGTACATCCACAGTTAGTCAGGCTGTAGTAGTGGCAAACATCAGAACATTTCAGGGTATGATAAATATTAAGTGAAATAGTTGCATTTATGACATAAAATAGCCCAGAGTGCAATAACTGCGGTGCGATAACAGTAGTGCGAAAAAGGTGGAACTATATATGGAAGACAACTGTAATTTCTTAATGAATTCTTGAAATATATTTCATTATATAAAAAAGATTAGTTTGTCTATGTATATAAATTAATTACATATATTTGTGTATGGTATGATTTCCGTAGAGATTCAGTCATCTGGGTTGAGTATCAAAGTCTGGCTTCATAGAACAATTGTACTTCTCAGAGTCATATCTTAGGGGCTGCTCCTTTCTAGTTGTTCTGTCTGTACTTTCTGTCTGACGCATGTGCAGTTACCAAGGATTAACACCGCACAGTGTAACTGCGCATGCGTCAGACAGGAAGTACAGACAGAACAGCTAGAAAGGAGCAGCCCCTTACATGCACCACTCGTGTAGTATCATTTTGTGTGACAGGACCCATCAGAATATTTGTAGTGATAAATACAGCAAATTATTTGAATGTACTATTTAGCGTGCAGTTCAGTTTTCAATAGAAATTCAGTCATCTAGTGGTGTCAAAACTATTCCTAGCTTGTACACTATACAGTGCATCCTGTCACGTGACCATGGCAAGACTACTGCCCATCGCTAGGTACAGACGTACCAGTTTGTTCGAGGGAATGTCTGTGATAAGCTCGTCTTCTCGCCTCCCATCGGCAACTCTCACAAAGATGGACGCTCCCTCGATGATCTTGATCTGAGGACGGAAGAACACGATGCTAAAGTCTACACCAGACATAAAGGTATCCTAAGCCTAAGGACCAGTAGAAATTCATTTTATTTTTGTAAACATTTGTATCAATATGTATCAATTTGTATCAATATATGGCTAGTAAGTTTTTAATGGCAAGTTTCTATCACTGGCATGTGTTACCCAGAGTACCCTGGACTCACGTTGTTGTTCCTGAGGTTGCGCTCTATCCACTCACGGCACGGTTCACGCGCCATCTGCTTCAACATCTGCGGGGACGGTGAGCCGGCAAACAGCGGCAACTGGAACGTCGTGGTGTATGCGTACTTGTCCTTGAACATCTGTACTGCGGTCCACGCCTATTGGTTGATAGAAATAGCTCATCAGGGACTGAGAACATATGTGGGCATGGAGACCGCTAGCTCCAGAAACATTGACTGCAATGTGTTCTATAGTATGTCTTCGATTCCCCCATAATCATATTTCTTAAAAGTCATCAAATGCAATGGCAGTGAGTGATTCAAGTTATCTGACATCTTAAAGAGTGATACAAGTGAACAAATAATTGAAAAAAGCTAGTAAAATAATTTATTTATCAAAATTCAGTGTTGCAATTATTTGATTGGATAGAGGATCTTGGTGTTACCATGTTCTCTTTGTAAATAATTTCAAAAATCGAAATTTCTCCATTTTATATATTTGACCAATCAGCTTTGAGAATGAGAGTAACCTCAAGTGCTGTGTCATGACCTTATGACCTACTGACCTGTTCCAGGAGGCCATACTTGTAGTTGTCCCTGGAGACGGTAACAAAGATCTCCTGCAGGTGAATAATGGCCGTCAGGAAGCGGTGGTATGATCGTCGAGGAAAGTGCTGTGAGATAAAAACAGAAATGTGATGTCACAGGATACGTACTGTATGGAATAAAGATATTTATTTTCTCTGAAATGTTCATTGAAATATTGACATCTGAAAAATTGGGCTACAATGTTACAAGATTCCCCAACTGACCTTGAAGCCATCATGCCAGGCAGGTGAAGTGTTTGTACTTCGAAGGTCAAGGTGTTCGGTGAAGGTCAATTTATCGTAGGTGGCGTGAGGTGTTCCCTGAAATAGAAACATAATCGTAAAATCATGAGTTGAAAATAATCTATTTTTGATTTATTTATTCATACTTGTTGATATTACGGGGAAATTATAATTTCATTATTTAGCTAAATTATCAAAAATGAACCAAAAATGTTTTAATAATTTAAAATCATTTAAAAAAACCAGTTTGCGTACCAGGTAGAAAGCTCCCGGAGGGTTCAGACACATGTGACAATGAGTAAAGTTGGACCACGGTACATTGACAGCGCTGTCCAGAGAAACCTGGAAATAAAAACATACACATTCTCAACCCACGTAGAGACTTGCATACAAACCATAATTAATCCTCTCCATACTGGAGGCAACCGGATATGCCCTAAAGAGCTGGGGGACCTATTCTCGAAACGTTCTTACAATCGTAAGACAATCTTAGCGATTCTTATAGTATGGCTACGAACTATTCTTAGGCTAAGAAGTTCGTAACTATGTTTCGAGAATAGGCCATCAGGCCTTGTGCCTAATCCAGCAGGGAGAGAGCTAAACACCATTTGTTGCATGAAATGATGATTAATTTAACATTCATGTCCATTAACATTGATGTCTGTATTTGTTTAGAACACCAATGTAAGGCTCTCGCATTGCAATTCAATATGTCATGATTGGTGGAATAAAGAGTTTAACGTTGAGGCAGATGTCAAACCTTGACGCCATGCTTGGGGCTGTATTCGCTGATGAAGTTCAGATCTTGTTCCAGCGGAATAACGTCTGCAGACTTTGTCAGCTGGTTCTGGAACAAAACATCGGAAATCATAAGAAATGGATGCCTTCTTGATGATAGCCATTGCTCTTATACATGTATGGACAGATTTCATTGTCTGTGATCTATTGGAGTGACTGAGACTGTAGTAGTAGAGTCTACATGCAGTGTCACGTGCCATTGTAACACTGTCACTTGGTCTACATGGACTTTACCAGTCCTCGCTGAAAACAACCCATTGGGGACGTTTGGATGGGCTCTATTCAAACACTTGTCATCAGCATGTACCTACATCAAGTTCACTGACACTGTACACCCTATCTCACCCAGGCAAGCGTACAATTCCGATCTCCGCTTACTACATTATTACCCTTGCCATCATATACCACCATTTCCTGGCACTAGATTTACCCCGTGTCAGCAGAGTGAGTTGTCTCCCCTTCAAAAATGGCAATACATTCCGTTGTATAAGTACATGAGCGATATCAAAACTAAGTTTGGGATTGAATGTCCAATAGATAGGCCCTAATCAGATGAAAGCCATTCAAGAGAAACCATTCTTGTTGTGTATGGAACCAGTGACCAAGAGGCCATACGAAGAAATTGAGTGTACACCCATCCCCCCTATGGACTCACCCGGATGAACTGCTCCATGTTCTTGTCGCTGCGGAGGAAGCTGTCCTTGGCGGAGGTGTGTCTGGACACGGCCTCGCGGACGCTGATGGGAGACCGCCGCATCATGCTGTGGAACAGCTTGCTCTCCCCCTTCATGGGCAGACACTTCATGGAGTAGTAGATGCGGTCGCTGTACTTGGGCCGCGGCTGCCACAGTCCCAGACGAAGCCAGTCAGCTTGCGGAACTTTGCTGCACTGGAAATATGTGGATTGGGATAAGAACAAGATGACAGCATTTAAATATAAAGTTTGAAATTGTTTGCGTATGCAGTGAGTGGACCTCTGCTGTACTGGAAATATAAATGTATCGATTGGAATAAGAATAAAAGAGTATTTAAATATTAAATTTAAATTTACTACAATATTACTTTCAAAATAATAGTGTCACAAATTCTATCACAAATTAGATAAATTTAGATTAAAATCCAAAATATTTAGAAATTGAATTCCAGCTAAATGTTAGAAAGTATAGTATATTCTTATTTCATATCTTGATAATCTGATAGTTACAACAAATTTTAATAAATTTAGAATATAAATCATTATCTTAAAAACTTCTAAAAAGTTATTTCCAGTTTTATTACCTAAGCTAACAATTTTTGTAGTTTATTTCTTAAAAAAAATCCAATTATACTAGCAGTCAATCGACTACTCTTGCTGGTGGAAATTGTCTGGCGATTTACAAAATACTAACCTGTAGAGGTTTTCCCTGCGGCCCTTTCGGCACCTTGTAGATCCGGACCAGGATGGAGCAGCAGGGGATCGCCCGAGTGTTGGCGTTCCGCAGACAGTTCTCCGAGAACGGATCCACTCCGTTAGGACCCTGGGAATAAACTCTCAGCTGGTGGGCACCGGTGTTCAGAGAAATCTGGAAAACAGACGGATGTAGTGCACACGAGGTGTTCGAATTGTTCATAGGCAATGATATTCATGGGGAAAGTCACTGAGTCCCTGAATAAGAGTTATCCTACCTGTTTTCTTATTTGTAAGAGTTATCCTACCTGAAGACCTTGCCTGTCAATGGCTGGCTGTCTTTCGGATCCAGATTCCACGAAGATGTTGAGAGTTGCGTACCCAACCACAGTCAGCTTCTTGTAGAACTTGTCCATGGTGTAGATCTGAAACAGCGACACAGTCTCAATAAATAAATAAATAAATAAATAAATAATCGATTGAAATAAAATAAAATAATTTAAAAAAGCGAACAAAATAAGACCCATAGGCAACAACTGGTACAGACAAACCAGCAACAACTGTACCTTGATTTGCATCCCAATCGACCATGCCTTCTATTAGATATATGATACTAGGTCCATATATAGGATTCAAACTAGAATTTGGAGTTTTATAGTCTGACACATAACCCACTATCCCACTCGCTTTTGAAATTCAAATAGGATAATTATTAAATCATGACAACACTCATTAATCAGTATAAAACAAACATGGGGCCTGGCGGCATGCAATCACAACCACATATAAATTGACATCTGGACAAATATATCTTGGAAAATTACCTTGCTTGGAAAATATCAAAGCGAGGTAAGCTGTACATGTTACCAATGAAAAAGGGAGGTGAACATGTTACCATGAGGACAGCTGTACGTGTTACCACCGACTGCAGCTGTACGACATACCTTGAGTAGCAGCGTTGATGACGGCGCGGCGGTAGGCAGACGGAATTCCTCCTTGTGTTCGTAGACAGGGTTGTAGCTGTCGCTGTCCAGCTTAACGTTCGTGGAGATGTCTGCGCCGTGAACCTCGTAACGCCGGTCAAGAACCCGGCCAGCAATCTGACCACAGAAAACACAGATGTTACCAAAGTCTGTAAAGTATCCGGGGCATAGGAGCAAATATATTCAGAGCAAGATCCTGGGTCAAACTATTAATGTCACCGAAAGTATTGCTCAACGACCCAGGTGAGTTGCTCCTTTCTAGCTGTTCTGTCTGTACTTTCTGTCAGACACATGCACAGTTACCAAGGATCAACACTGCACAGTGTAACTGCGCATGCATCTGACAGAAAGTACAGACAGAACAGCTAGAAAGGAGCAGCCCCAGGATATTACTGGTATATTTTTCCAGTTACAGTAATGTCAATAGATTATATTCAATAGATTGGACTCAAGATATGAAATATTACTCAATGTCCCATCAACAAATTTTATTCTATAATTTGCTAAAGAATGGATTCGTATCATTATGGAAGAAATGTAATTATTTTAAATGCTGTGATGGTGACAGTATTATTATTATTATAGAAACAACTGGAATAGGATTAGGCAGAAATTCTGCAGAATGATATTGCAGTGAAAATCTACAGTGTATCCACCAACCCATTAGTAATGTAAAAATATATATTTCCATGAGGCTGATTTGGAACATATTATACATTATACACGAATGAAGAAAACCTAATTATAACCAAATTTATTGGCATATATGTTTAATAGCTGATCGATACTGCAATGTTAAACTGACCTTTGAGAACGTGACGGAATCCGGCAAGAATCGGCAGCCGTCAATGTAGATGTCGAAACCATCGCCAGCCAGGAATGGCTCAGCTGGCGCGTTCTTTCTCTCGTACGGCAGCCAAGAGAACTAGAGGAAGATATTAAAGATAATTAAAATTATCATTGTCGTGATAATTATTTTTATGTGTAATTTCATTATGTTTTTAATATTATCTTGCAAGACTATTTATATCAGACAGTTTTAAATGTATGATTTGCAGATATCAAATGATTCATAGTGTAGATACCTGGCATTACAAGACTTGTATATGGCTGTCAATTCGTGTTACTAGATTTTCCACAAAATCCACTGGACTAAACATACGTCTCAAGCACCCATGACACTCATCTCAGACACCCGTCTCAGACACCCTTCTCAGACACCAGTCTCAGACACCCATCTCAGACACCCTTCTCAGACACCAGTCTCAGACACCCATCTCAGACATCCATCTCAGACACCCGTCTCAGACACCCATCTCAGACATCCTTCTCAGACATCCATCTCAGACACCCGTCTCAGACACTTGTCTCAGACACCCATCTCAAACACCAGTCTCAGACACCCATCTCAGACATCCTTCTCAGACATGTCAGACACCCATCTCAGACACCCATCTCAGACATCCGTCAGACACCCATCTCAGACACCCATCTCAGACACCAGTCTCAGACACCCATCTCAGACACCCGTCTCAGACACTAGTCTCAGACACCAGTCTCAGACACCCATCTCAGACACCCGTCTCAGACACCAGTCTCAGACACCCATCTCAGACAACCGTCTCAGACACCTGTCTCAGACACTCATCTCAAACACCCGTCTCAGACACCCATCTCAAGACACCCGTGAGTCTGACCTCTGGTAGACTGTCCTCCTGGTCGTCAGAGACGTCGCTAGGGGTCAGCGACCCAGGACGCGGGTTTCCGTGGAATATGTGCAGCCTGAGGGTGGCCTTTCCGTATCTCCGGTAGTCTCGGATGTGGAAGTCTTCCAGTGGGAGTCGCGACGCTTCCGGAACTGGAGGTGTGTACAATTTCAGGATGTGTGTGCCGTTGTTGATCCGCATGTGGGCGGGGTTGAACTCACGGCGCTCGCGTGACGTCAAATCTGAACCCAGGAAAACTTGGATGAGTTTGTGTGTATTTTGTTACTTAGATTTAAGCTCATAATACCATGATAGGTTATTGGTTAACAATGGCATAAGATATAACAAAATAAAATAGATTTGTTTGAATGGTAGAATTAGAAAGTAAAAGAACAAAATATTTAATGACATCTAACAATAATGTTATATTTCCTGACCTGAGAGCTGTGACACGACGAGTGGGACAGCAGTCCAGGCAATGAGTGACTCCTCGTCGTAGAGTGATGCCTCCTGAGAGTGAGGCTCCAGAAACAGGTCATCGACAGGTCCGTGGAGCTTCTTGCGTAGGTAAAAGCGAGCAATGAGAATCATGTCACCTTGGAAAGCGACGTCGTGGAAACTAGCTTCTTGTTGACCAAATACGTGGTAGCCATGTTTGAAGTTGGAGCGAACAGCAGTGGTGCTGCACGTGACGGGACTGGTAGCAGATTGTACAACCTGCAAAGCAACAAGAAAACAGTAAAATACATTAAATTATAAGCCATTAGATTAGTATTATTGGATACTTAGTATTAAATAATGATTCCAGTAATTATAATTTTTTATAGCGTCAAGAAAACTAAAATGGACTTATTATTAATATTCCATCAAATTCTGATCATGTAAACAATATTTAATTGTTCCAGAATAATAATTGAGACCTTGCATGTGACATCACTAAACACGTCACATGGGTGGCAAAATGGGATTTTCAGCCATTGCTCAACGTCACCAGATTATTTATAGAAAAATAACTGTGTTGTGTATGAGTATGACTGAATGAATTGGTGCTTTACGTCACAGCAGGGAATATTTCACCCACACAACTTGCATGAGCTGACCAATGAGCTGAGGAATTCAGAGTCACATGATCACGTCGCTCACCTTCCCCGTGGACTTGTAGTACGCGGACAGTCGGACCTTCGCCTCCCCAGGCTCCGAATGTTTGACCCGGTCCACCTGGAACCCGATGGTCGGCTCCAGTGGCGTGTGCAGCGATCTAATTGGCGGGAAGATCTCCTGTCGGCTGCTGCATACCACAAAAAAATATTGAATTATCAACAAAAAAAACTAACAACATTTCCACCAAAAATGAATTTACACGAAAATCTACACAAATCATGGTTATTACATACATTTTACACACTAGTAATAAAACATGGATATTTAAGAAAAAAAAATGTAATTGTGTCATATTTAGCATGTTAAATGTTGATTGTTTTTCCGGTCGCCTTTCATCTGTATCGATTTCAGCAGTTAGCATGATGTCCTTATTCAATATTTTAAATACTTCATCCAGATGAACAATACTAAAGAAACATAATATTTTCTTATGTTACGGTAACCATCTCCATGCTGGATTGATGACAAACATTGCAAGGCATCTCTGATTGTCCCCAGCAGGGAGAAGGTTAATATTGCATGCATTCCTGATGCTACAGACAGAGCTGTTAAGAGAATGTCTAGAAGCAGCGGGCGAATCATTTACCAATGTACGTATCTCCTGACCATCAACACAGCGCCACCTAGTGTCCAGATGAACCGGTGGCTTAAGTCAGTTTGAAAAGTGGTCAAATTTAAATCGTAATTTCCGCCAAGATAAAATTCTAGGGCTAGCTATAACGCTCTGGCTCTAAAGGATTCAAACGTAATAGAACTGGTCATATTTTGTATTTTCGTACCTTCGCCTCGGAGAGCGGAACTCTGGGGTCATGGGCGGTGACACGGTGGGGGGCGGGGGGATTTGATGGGGAGATACTGGGTACTGTAGTATAAGCCCGCCCTGCAAAGACACAAAGTACAAGCCTTTACAAGCTACCATGGTACACTCTACAAGCAGTACTTAGTGACAGAAGAGAGAAATGTTACTTCCATATCATCTATTATCATTAAATTATTATTATTATTAATATTATTACTATGGTACCATTTATCTGAAATCATACCAATTAGAATAGGTTACATCATTTTACACATTTACAGATCAATCTCATGAAAAGACAGAGTAAATTATTATTATTATTATTATTAAGGTACAATTTATCTGAAATCATACCAATTAGAATAGGTTACATCATTTTACACATTTACATATCAATCTCGTGATGAAAAGATAGAGTAAATTCCATTTCACATATAGAAAGGCGAAGTCTAGTTTCACCATCTTAATGTGCACATTTCTAACTGCATATAAAAATAATTAATAATGTATTGAAGATGCTCATAGCTATTGAAGATAATCTATTGTGTATT
>JAVCKZ010075164.1:0-27019 GCA_034780755.1 Lepetodrilus elevatus
ACCTCGATGAACGTAAAGAAAATGACAGTCAATCCTTATAAATAAATTACGTAACAAATTGGTAGAGATTACATTCGCGCCTCATGGAATTTGGTCTAGTGACCCATTAGCTTCATGGCACAATGAATGCTACTGACTCAACCTTCATTCCTTAATTGAACGTCATCGATTATGCTGAGTATGTGTTTTATTTTTATAACAGAAGTCTGTCACGACATGCTTTCTGGAATGTATCATTTGGAAAATGTGGGTTAATGTTATCCGCATAGGACGATTGCGAGAATATATAACACTTATAATGAACACGACTAAAGCTCTCTACATACAGATCTACGGAATGCCAGCTTTTGATATACATGTAATTCTAGAATATAGAAACAAGAAAATATATTACTTCCTAAATGTAATGTGCACATTATTATCATCTATATACATCTATATCTACATGCTTATCTACACTCTCAGATTATGTTATCACCAATTGATTCGTTTTAAGTATGTGTTTAAACATTATTATCTTTTATATACCAATTTTTACATCTGAACACATAATATGCAGTGTGAATAGGGGCAGCACAGCGTCCTATAATACCCATTAAAATGAAAATAAATACGTCAGTTATTAAGAATACCATTCGGAATAATTTAATTATTCACATAATTCTCATTTAGTAGGCCCTATTTAGTACAGTACTGTCGGTATATTATTCTTAAATAATTCAGGACACATTAATATAATACAGTGACTGCACTGCAATGGCTTCAATTGCCATAGTATTTCAAAGTAATTGAATAATAAAATGAATTACATTTCCATTACGAAGTGGTCAGATAATTTATAGAAGAATGCAAATTACAAATGTATTATTATATAAATAGCAATATTTAATATTAACTAAACATATCTGTCAACATGTTTTGATTACCTAAATTATTTTAGAAAATAAAAACAAGCAATTGTAATTCTCTTAATATTCACACTAGAAATATTTGGACTTAATTACTATGATAAATACATAAATAAAAGTAAAGGATAGTTTTTAGAAAATAAAAAAGCAATATTTAAACAAAAATATACTCTAAACTTTAGGCAACAAACTATGTTAAAATCGCCAATTTACACCGGTAGTAAAATAATATTCCACTGGAATCTGGAATTCCGATGACAAAACCATGTGCAATATTTTATATCCTGGAACTCTGTATACATCGAAATTCAGCAGCTTTGCCGTCGCTAAACCAAATTTCGTTTATTATTTATACTAAGAAGCAGGGGATTTGTAGTGGAGGAGAACAGAGCGATCGATCGCGACACTTCCCAAGAAGGGAAGCATTGTTAGAACTTAATTAAACCAACGCCGACCATAAAGGAGTCCAGAAGTGTGGTCAGAAGCATTCCGTTAGCTGGGGGAAAATTAGGCTTGACAAATGAGCGCTAAGCGAGCATAATACACTTCATTTGTAACGGCATGTCGCACGGCATCTCTTAGCCTCTTTTACACCAAATATCCTGTCATTCTTTTGAAGGTAAGCTCCTTACAGAATTACAATCACCATGTTCAATTTCATTTTATCAACATTTACTTCGATCGCATTAGGACCTCGCCGCAGTCATTTGCTGCCTTTTGGAGAGATTGATAAAGCATGACAGTAGTGTAACCATGGAGAGATTGATAAAGCATGACAGTATTGTAACCATGGAGGGATTGATAAAGCATGACAGTATTGTAACCATGGAGGGATTGATAAAGCATGACAGTATAGTGTAACCATGGAGGGATTGATAAAGCATGACATTATTGTAACCATGGAGGGATTGATAAAGCATGACAGTATTGTAACCATGGAGGGATTGATAAAGCATGACAGTAGTGTAACCATGGAGGGATTGATAAAGCATGACAGTTGTAACCATTTGCTGGGTGAGGATGGGTTTGTACTCGCTGGCAACGGAAGTGCTGACACGAGCAATCACTGCCTTCCTCCTCGCTAATATGAAAATCACCCTTCAATAAGCATGTTTATAACATTGGCCATTTTGCAAAACACTGAAATGACATCATGGTTGGTTGGTTCCCACGACTTCCACCACAACAAGAAACACTTATTTCTTTCTGACTCATATGCACTTGCTTGCACACACATACTAAACACTTCAAATGTCAGAAGTACTAGTTGGTAGGATTCTAAATGAAAAATAATGTTTTCGTTCTATTAAATGAGACTTAAATAATTTTATAAAAAAGGCCAAATTATTTTCTTTTAAAATGCCAATTTTAACAATTATGAATAATATTACTTAGTTTATATTCTCTGTAAAATCAAGAACTATATATTAGTTACATGGATGAATGAAATCTAACAGTTTATCAGCTGTTAAATATATAATTTAAAAAATGATTTGTATCTTAAAGTAAAAGAGGAAAATTACACAATTTTAATAAAATGTACAATAACGAAGTAATGCTAGTTGGTATTAAATGCAGCGACTAATAACACATCCCTTTGTAGAAAATGCAGCGTCGAATATAATATACATTGTACTCATGAAAATGTTTTCCTCGTAAAGAAAATGTATTAAATGCGTTTATTTCATAATGATAGCACTTTGCTAAATACACATTTCCGATTGATATACACGTACACGTATATGAGTAATACAGTGTATGTTGTAAACAAATATCCAAGTAGAAACATGTACATTTTAGACCACAAAAATATAAAATAGAGATAATATAATATGCAAGCATAAATTTTAATGTTTTAAAATAAAGAAAGTTTTACCAAAAGTAAATGCGATTCAAATAGAAAATCATATCAAACAAATTAATAATACTAGTATATTATACTTGTAATTTATTTAAATATAATTTGTTACAAATATAGATAATATGATACATATTTAAATATAATGTGGATTGTGACTAACGGAAAATATATAATTAATTAAAACATATTAAGAATAATATTTGTTTTTATTAACATATATAAAATAAAAAATGCTAAGTTTTGCTATGTACTAAAATGCAAAGAAATACATGTAGGCTACATGAATGTTGTCCATACGCTTTCCCAACCCAGTTTAATGGTATTATAACTGATAGCCAATGTCACTTATAATTCATTGAAATTTGTCTCATTACATCACGAACCCATCCATATCTATAACCCTATTACATCACGAACCCATCCATATCTATAACCCTATTACACTCGGACGAGTACCTCTTCGGAAAGATCTCCCCCGCATACAGAGACACCACGTGACAGTGCCCTCATCGCATCCTCGCAAGGTAGACAGTTCTCCTTTAATGGTGGGGTACGATCACCAAATTTGCACACTGCATTAGTCCGAACCAAGCAGGCCGACGACTTAGAGGTAGGGTAAACATAAATCAACGAACATGGGTCACCTCAGCTTCACGTCTTTTAAATTAGGTTTACGGTGCGCATGCAGTGGAGCTTTAAGCAAATTACCCGTACAAACAAACACCGCCGATAGAGGTGTCGCACCGTCGCTACTCTATGTAACCCGTCTGAAGTGTGTCCAGAAGGTTTGTCATTGTTGTCATCATCTAGGTCTGAAGACGGAAACTCATTTTACCTGGTCTACTGCAGAATGATTTTCGCTTAGAGGTGGCACATGAGCCCTTTGTGTATTCATGGGCATTTGACACGATTCTAACAAATAAACTAATTGAAAAACATTTAGCATTGAGTGGATAGTTCTGAAGAGGAAGACATTCCAGACATCTCTACAAGCAATCCGAGTGTTTCTGACGATGTGACGATGTGTGTACTACCTCCGACCAAGATGCATCTCAGTGTTGCAGCTATTCAAAGGTGCATGTATTCTGTCTGTTGTGTGAATTCACGGAAGAACGACGAACAAACATTCTACTATCACATAATATAACTAGACATGCATACATGCATACATAGAGGGAGGGAGGGAGAGAGGGAGGGAGGGAGGGAAAAGGAGAGGACAGAAGAGAGAAGATAGACACACACATACTCCACCCCCCCTCCACCCCCCCACCCCACACCCCCACACACATGATCAACCGAAGATTCACAAACATGATATTAATTTACAACATAAACGCAATAAACTTGACAATACAATACATGGTTAAAATTATGAAAAAGGTTTACATGAACAACCTTCTCAAAAACGTTATATACAAAACTAAACCAATACTAGCATAATAATTATGTAGCCTATAGTCTTTAGTAAAACAAATAATCTTTCACAACTTAATTCAGACATAACACCATGCCATAACATATACTTTTTATAGTATTAAAATAATATGTCACGTTGATCAGGACATCGTATATGCTACAACTATTTTACCGCAAGTAGATCTAGGATATATGCATTTCAAATACAATTTCCTTCGTGAACAGGTGTAGTACAAATTTACGTATTCATGTATTAGTGACTTACTATTATAACAATTATAATAACATACCATCTAGTAACCAGTTCAAAACATTAAGGACGAACATTACATTGTCTTCACTTTGTGTTATTGAACCAAAAACGCTAGCGACGTATAGAACAAACCTAGCAATCTGTATTATAAATAATGAAGATTTTCTGATAACATTGCAAGAAGTAGATGAATCATCATGAATAGGTTGAAGTGTATTCGTTCTTATAGTCTGAAGCACGACATGGCCAAACAACACTGCAATAAGGGTTATATTCAGAATATAAAAGAGTAATCACTCAATTCATCAAAGTACACTTCCAAACAGGAATGAAAGACAAGCTTTCTAAACCAAAGCCACATAAAATGGCAATTCCAATTATCCCGAGACTTGGAATAATGAAGAGGTCAATAAGCAACGACTCTAATCTTTTCAGCTGACCATGGGGCATTGTTCGGTCAGTTTTTTCATCAAAAGCGTGTCCATTTGTCCTGCATTTCTCTCAAGCCACACAAATAACACGGACATGTGTATTAGCATAAATCAGAACAATTGAAAAGACCTTCTGTCCACGAATTTGACGGACATTAGAAGACGGATCAAGATAGTGTCTGACTCAGTATTAGACGAATGTACCAGGAGCGGAAAAGGCTGGTTACTTTACTTTTTTTAAATTGTGGTTTAGAGTTGGTTTCTAGAATCTTTCACTAATATCAGGACTTGTCAGTATATACGGCAGGAGGAAACCCGCAACATCCGAAGCTCTGTATGTTGCAGTAAAAATGTGAGCACCGGCTGGCACTGACAAGACCAAGGATGATATCTGCATTGCCACTGTAGTAGTCACTAAAACTACCATTACCATGCACTACACAGCCCCTCGTCTCCATTCTCCTTTTTTCTCTCTCAGGAATATACAGGTACTCGATCTTTCTCCTATATAATACAAAACCTACGATGAATACATTTTGGCTAGTTTTTGAAATATAACGTATCAACATAGCACCTTAGTTATGAAGACATTATTTGATTCTAATAAAAATAAAAATATATGAAATAACAATAAGATAATAACGAATCTAGTCATTATTGATTACATAGTTATTACAGCCATGTTTTTAGATATGTTAATACTTTTATGAACAAATGTTACAGCTCAAAGTCATACTCATTGACATTTGAAATGTTTGCCAAAGTTGAATTTTCTCCATCGCAAATCTACGTTGATGAGGACATCGTGTCCTGCGATTGGTCAACGCGGCAAGACTACGGACACGGGGGTTTGCCCCTGGGGCGTTGAGCTGTCCATTGAATGACATTCAGCAAACTTCTGCAGGGAAAGTGGACGTCTGTTTAATGAGATGGCTGTTGATTTGTGGAACTGTTGTCTAAAGGTCACATTTTCTCTCACTGCGGGACGATCCAACAAGTCCATTTGTCAAAATACCGCTGTTTTCTAATTTAAGTCCAATTCTACATGACGGATTTCTTGATAAAAGATCGGAACAAATGTGTAGAAGCTCAATGTTATATATAATTCATATATCTCAAAAATGGTTTTATCCATTCCGAAGTTCGAGATTTTAACTGGTTCTTGTGGCTTCAAGTTCATCACTATCAATTGGCACTTCTGAGAAAAACAGTCAATGTTTGACATAAATGTGATACATCTGAAATTCATGACTTGAACTTGAGGCAGTGAAAACATTTGAGTAAGAATAGACATATTGATTTCATAAATAGTTATTGCCTGTCGTGAAATCCTCTTTGTTCAAAAACTAATTTACGAGATTTCAATGATTCTAATATTTTCTAATAAACCTAATTTTCATGTTTGGAGGATTAATGTTTTCAAGAATGTCTGCACTACTACTGGTTCCATTACCAAAATAGTTACCGGTATTGGGTAGTTGTTTCACCCTTATTACATTGGTATAGTTACAAACGTACATCAATATACACTATATACGCAGAATGACACTCATCGGTATTTTTCAATTTGAGCATTTCGGATTTTTCGTACTATGACTTTGGGAAAAAAACATAATAATATAATAAATGAATTCAAAACCACATTTCGAAGACCCGAACACTTTGTGATCAATGAACGAAACATGGCCTTTTGTTTGTACCTAACCTATCTCAACCAGAAGGATTCACTAGTTATTGTGTAACGAGGCGGGGTAGTTACGCCAGTCTAGTAATGCTAGGGAATAATGTAACGCTTAAAGAGTATCCTTGTCCAACCCCACTTCCCTGATCTGGACCTATGGCGACTGGTGTAATAAAGGGTATGAAAAGTGATTTGAGAATCTCTGGATTAATACGTTTATAATGCGAAAAACGATTATAAACACATCGACAATACAATCATGGGAGAAAAATACATCATGGCAATTCGAAAACAATTATCATGGAAAGTAATTTACAACACGTAGCGGGAGAAATTTCAAATTTACGTCTTGACAATAGTTTATGGTCTTCTACTATTCTAAGTGGTCAAAGGGAGCCTAGGCCGTTGTCAATACTAATTCAACAGAGTACATGAATTTGACATAATACTCGTCAAATATCAACGTTTCATAAAATCACGATTATGGTCAGTGTAGATTACAGAGCAAAATAATAACAGGAATGCCATATAACACAGATGGATTCTTCGTTTGTTACTGAGGTTCATGCCAATGAAAGAGGAATCAAAATACGTGTATATCATAGAAGATTGAAGTATGCAATTAACTGGTTTGCAAATACATACATTTATATACTACTTAAACAAATTACTACTTTCTATATACAAATAAGAAATATAGCAAATGCCGTATTCACTTTTGTATTATTTTAATTTTATTAAAAATAAATGCTTTATTAATGGAAAATGATAGACGTATATTTATGTAGATAGATAAGCAAAATTAATTAATGTATACTAGTATGTACATAACTTTCGAATGCGTCATTAACAAAGAAGTACGACATGTCATCTACAAACCACAATGCACCCCAGTCTGACACGGACGTGCATCAGTGTGGAGACAATTTGAAGTGGGTGTTGGGTGGAGTCGGACTTCCATTGTTTAACCACAGAGTAACTCAATCTACCAGATGTGGCTGCACTTCTAATACATGGAGCCATTACGGGACTCCCAGAGGGCTGGAAGGTAGGGCTAGATGTCATGACCCGAGGTCCGCGCGACATCTTACCTTCGGAGTGTACAGTAAGACACGCATAATACGTCCACTTAGAAAAGATAAAGGGTCTCGCCCAGGTATAAATTTCCCTAAAATGACGTAACATAAGTCTGCATCAGAAGCCCCAGCACTTACCCAGCTAAATTACATTAGGTCTACACGCAACATGTGTCCGCTACGTGTGATATACACGCTGGATATCAGACCATCTCAGATCAAAGTTACCCTTGTTACCTAGAAGGGGCCAGCGGGGGGCAATGGCCACGGAAACGCAGCTATTAACTGTCTTGGCCGTCGAAGAACCGCAATAAAGAACATCAAGCAGTAATTCTTTCAAGTGACAATTTCCACCGTTGTTATGCTGTACGAATAACTGTGTGAAGCTTGGCTTTTACTCATCATTTGGGCCGGTATTCATAAAGGGTCTAAGTCAGTTTTTGCTATATATTTGGTCATACAAAATTGACTTAAGCCCCTTTATGAATACCGGCCCTGTACTAGAAGTCATAACCAGTTTCATATTTGTGTTCTTTTACAAAGTGATAGCACCCACATTACAGAATATAACATCTCCAGCCAGTCTGTGATTGCGACGTGTATAACACGCTGCCCTGGAACTCTGAGTTTATCATCGTCAAACTGTGTGGACGTTTAGGTTGAGCAATATTATGGAGGAGCGGCATCAACGGATATGTCTTTATAACCATAATAGTAATCCGTCATAAATAATGTGTAATAAATTCCCAATATGCTTACTAAATGATGCAAATAAACCGTGCATAATTATTTTTCTTGTCAGAACTGAAGATTACCACAAGTTTCCTTACCGCTGCTAATACTTCTTGTTGTTTACGATGTTGCTTTCTACGCTGGCACTGGGACAGGACGGAACATCAGCAGCCGTATTTAACCACTAAGTACCATCATAATTATCAACGTTAAGCTTCAAAGATACCGCTGGACATAAATCTTATTAATTCTGCCATAAAATTGTCGTCGTGGCCACAGATAATACACGTATGTACGTAGGATAAAATGTCATACAGAGTGTGTCCGTCAGCTTCTGAAACAATTCGCCGTGGGACGTATAGCAGGGATAGATAAGCAAGAGAAGCAGAAGATGTCATAAAAAGAGAAGCAGAATGTCATAATGCCAAGTATGCATTGAGATGCAAATCAAGCGTCGTAACAGAGACTTTGTCAATTATTCATGTACAAGCAGTGATGGTCACTGGCATAATGTAGAATATGACCATGTCGTAGACTACGTTAGACAATAGTAATACACATTTTAACAACTATCCCGTCCAGAGCAATAAACATATACAGTCTGACGTTGGCAAGCACTGAAGTATAAGGTTTTCTATTCTAAATGGCGAGTAACAGAAGCCGAAACCACAAAATGTCATCAAATAGTCTTCAGGGACCAAGTTGTGAAACGGTGCCATTTGATATGATCATGACTCAGAAAAAAATGGGAGTTGTGAAGTTGTGAAGTGAATGAATGCACGTGCTTTTGAATTTATTACGTGCGGGTGGAAACCATATGACGTCTGACCTCTGTGACAGTCGCGCGTGTTGTGGTGTTCTCGCGCAGTGATTAAAGCCGCGCGATCCGTCCTCGCCCAGCAGTGTAGCAACACGAGACAGGTTCTATATCGCACACGACACATCGCAAACGCATATGCCCTTCTTGTCATTCATGAAAACAAAGCATACGAAAATTGACGTTCCTTTGACACTAATTATACAATACAAATCTGTCACAAGGTATAAGTATCGGCGGGAAGTCTCAAAGCACAACGTAACGGAATACGTCGAACGTCAAGCGTACTGCGGGGAGAAACGCTTCACTTTTCAAAGCATAAATCTCAATCTGCGGAGATCTCGCGAGGATTTTCGTGACGTCATGGGTGTGCACAACTTCATCGTATGTCGCATTCAATGGACATTGCTATGGGTTATATATTCACGAGGCCGCGTCACATGCCGAACGCGCGCAAGTAATTAAATTACCGACAATGAGAAACCATGAACGTTGTCCCCCGTGTCCGGATTTTATTTCAGTCTCCTGCTCGATGATGTCCTCAGGCGATGGGAGTTACCGCTCGTCCAGCATATTGCCCGGCTAATTCCTCTCCTGCCCACCAGTGACGAGGGTCGAAGGTGGGTCCCCTGACAAGACACGACGGTAGCGACAAGTCATGGCTTTCGTCAACGTCAACAAGGCGAATTACGTCTCCGGAACAGATGATGTTTTAGAAAAAGAAGAACAAGATGACTACGAAGGCAGCAAGATGACAAACAGACAGCAAGATGACAAATAGGCGGCAAGACTTGTCACCCAGAGTGACGATCTTTGGTCAGTTAAATCAAGTGACACTCGAAAGATGTTCAGTAGATTTACAACACCTGGGTTTAAAAATACTTATTATACATGTATATCCATCAATTGTAAGCAATGCAGAAATGTATACAACCTTCAGAAACCATCAAATAATCATCAGTAAAATACCGACATAAGCAGGAGTAACTATAGTAAACTTTACAAATAAGTACGTTGGAATCAGTTGTACTTGCGATGAGTATATTAGTTATGCTAATGCAGCGACCACGATGAGAGAACTGAAACCATTCTACTTATTTGACTTTGAAACACGATGTCCTTAAAAGCTATGGTACTCAGTTACATCTAATGTCATGGATCCTCACCAATATATACCACGACGCACTCTATGTTGTCATTACTAAATTCTAAACTGTACATCCTCCGATCATCAAAGTCTATCAGCAAGTTCAGACACCATTTTCGCGTATTGGACAGCAGTAAACTGATAGGACAACGGTGCTTAATGGTTCTGCAATCCATTTTCTAACGTATTCTAAAGTAATATGACGTAATACAGAGTTGACGCTTACAGGAAATGTCCATTACTCAAAGAACAAACAGTTTTGCTTGGACATTACAGTAATACTTAGTGATAAACAGGTATCGACTATCACTCCGGCTAATTTGTGGTAAGGAAAGACAGAACCTTCAATTATATAACGTATTGGTTTTGGTTTAGGACAGTTGACGTTTTTAGTCACGAACAGAACACATTCTAGTGTATTTAGATGGTTCTCGCGTGAAAACTAAAAGAATTACACTTTGACAATGACACTGGCTTCTTCACATTATACCAATAATATGAATGTGATATAATACCAGGTTATATATTACCGTGACTAAATATAGCCCTAACTTTTAGTGAAGAAAATGTTGAAATGACATCCTGCGCATATTAATCATTCCCAGGAAAAACAATTGTCTCCCGTTAATGACCCTTATACAGAATGGTCTGTGACACGGAATTAGAACCACCAGGTTAATGGCCTCAGATCGAGATAGCAGATAATGAATAGACTTTCCAGTGTATTTGACATGCACACAATTGGACCTCCATATGTTCCATATGAAATACAACTCTTCAGTCTTGGGAAAACGAAGATGTTCATTAGCCTCATGCTTCGAGGTAATGCAAATTTGCACCTGGCAACCCTTTCGTGATATAGGTTCCTTGTTAATATAGGACATAAGTTGAACATAACTACGGCCCCGTTCCACAGAACAATCGTAGCACTACGAGAGTTCTAACTCTCTCATCCTAAATGTATATCGTAGCGCCCAGAGATTATTTTGGAGTATGATTTCAAGCTCAACTCAATTCTTTTGTTCACAAATCCCCATATAAAATTTGAGCATGAGCATGAAATCGTATTTTTTTAAATGGTTTAAAATCTCGAGGTTAGAACGATACGAGCTTCGTTGAGTTTATAAATACTTCACGCTGATGACATATCGAGAAGGACCTCCCCCGATAAAAGGACACTCATATACGCACACCGACACACTTTGTGTGTTATAAAGATTATAGCGCTGATCAGATTAATTATACAATTCGTCGTATAACCAAGGTGATGTTTCATTGACTGTCTAAGACACACATCCTGGACAGATAACCCGTACCATGAATGAAACAACCCGTACAGTCCATTCACAGGAAGTAGACGGCCGAGGCAAACAGTGTTGCAGTTTGTATTTGTGACGTCATAAATTTGTTGCTGAACGGTCTACACCACCTATTGAACGTGGACAGATTGGACACGTCCTGGAAACACCTGTCCCGTATTCCATGCATGTCCAGGACGCACAGGCCTGTCCTGGAGAGTCAATGGAACAACCTCTGTCATTAACCCATGTCCATAGTAATATATCGTCAAGAAATCTACTCAATGCCAAGACGCCCAGGCTAGTGTTTTGATTACCTCATTCATGGTGTATGGTGCTAATACTATCTCACTAGATCACTCTGGAATAAATCAAATGTATGCTTTAGGTTCTGATTGGATTATCATTAACTATTAAGGACGATCTGTCAAAGTTGAATAGACTACAACGACATTGTATATACTACGCTACTAGTCGATCACAGAACTATTTGGAAATATACAGTATAGTCTATATATTGGTAGACTTACCATTTATATTGCTTTAGATTGCGTCGTAGTTTTCTGATCAAGCCGATAATTGGAATAAACAACATTACGAATACTTATTTCAGGATTGTGAGTACCCCGTATAATATTTTAGTGCAGACTATAATAGTCCATAATTGTAATCCGATGAGAGTTCATAAAACGATATCTTTGGGTTACAAACAATATCATCTCTCTGATCAGGACCATTGCAACATATTCGAATTTGTGTGAAATGCAACGTCTATTTAAATGAGTAATTTTCATAAGCATTATCAATAAAACATGTAATGTCTTCCACGACTGTACTCAAGGAGAATTAATTGCCTGGGAACTTCAAATAAACTTCTTGTGACAATCTCTTTTCCCCCAGAAGAATTTATCTGAGTTGCAATATCTATCTATCACCACCAGAAAGACTTCAAGAAATGCCAATTTGTATTTTTTCTCTCTCTGCTGAACGATAATCTGCGTGACATGGAAGCGTGAATATCGATCATGTAAAAGAGTTTTGAAGCCGACATTAAAACCAAGTTTACGCCATTTCTGGTCATCACTCAAAACAATCTACGTACAGATAGATATGAATCTATAACCTGGCTATGACTTGCGTTCAGTGCAAACGTAGATCACCGATAGGAAGGCTAATTTAAAAGAGATCAATTTCTACGAGCACTCTTTGAAGTACGAAGTATTAAAGGGGGATTTCCTCTTTACGCTTCAGTGCAGAATGTATCAAATTGATACTTATAGACCCCCGTTATAGTTGGAGGCGATAATATGATATATATTTGGCGAATTACCAACCATACACTTATATGGAACTATCTCCTTAGAAGAAATGTTAGTCTCAAAGAACAAAAATGGCTAGAATGTTCCACGACGTAAAAGGAATAACTTGAAAAGGTCCCCAATAAAGAATCAATCCTAAATTAATCTACTTAGATAGCGGAACAGACAACGGATGCCGCGAGCTCTGGACGATATTGCCCTGGTTACACCTCACCCATGGCTGGGCTTGGCGTGTCAGGCGTGCTTCCGGAAAAGGACCAGTACTTCCGCCCGCGCATGCGCCGAGCTCAAGTGTTAACAAATCTTGTCAGTGGTACGTCCGAGTCGACAGCTTTCTCTGATTCCCATTGCCGTCCTGGATGATGATTTTGATTCGGCTTCTTTTAATCTCTCAATTCTATACTCATCATATTAACACTGCTCAACAGAGGCCATGCTAGCAATGGACCCGAGTTAAAACATCCCGCCCGTGACGTCTTTTATCCAGTTCCTTCCCACTGCCCACGTTTATATTACAATGGCAAAGTCCACGTACCTTCCAGACAAGCAATCGACATGGAATTACAGAAGCCGTTTTGGTCAATTTAACTCAGAATTGGATCACCCTGTCTGATTCATAGAGAATGGAGTAGCGTCTTTGTTCACTTTTCATATAATACGCATCAGAGAAACGGAAATAGTTGGAAACATTTGAGGTATTTTCGAAAAATTACGAAGAGGGCATAATGGGTGATGGTTCAAACAAAGAAAGGATGACGACTTGTCGTCTTGATATCCATTGCGTAAAGCATGAGTTTTGTGTACTGATGAACCGACAAAGTGTATCGCAGTTCGTTCATAAAGTGATTTGGTATAGAAGAAAGAAAAGCCCAGCTTTCGATTAGGTTCAGTCAGTGACGTGGTTCTTGGCAAAGATGTTGAAGTGTCAATTCTTCAAAAAAAAATAAAAAAAAATAAAAAAAATCATTAAAGAAACACACAATAATACAATTGCCTCCAACGATTTTGACAATATATCAGTATGGCATTGGCGGAGCTATTGAAGTATTTAACAATCAATCCTAAACTTGTGGTACGAACTATTTATGCTTTGCTTTCGTCTTCTAAAGGTACTATGGAGAAGACTCAACGTTCTCTAGGTCTGATGTTTGACCGAGCATATATGATAATTTACTCATGTATATGTAATACCCATTTTCTGCTTCGTATCCCATACTCGCTGCTCCATGCATTACAGTTGTATACATCTGCACAACAACGTATTAACATGCGTAGTAAGTACCGTCAGGGTTCAATGGTAAGTAGTGTCATCAAATCGATGAATGTCCTTGTTATTATAAAGATATTGGTATCTTCATGGCCTAGAAATCATATCATATGCTTGACATGACTAATTCCATATACTATGCCAGTGCAGTGAATCCTATGGAAAATACGACGGATTGCATTATATATGCCGACAGTTGAGTGCTGTATACATACAAATAGAAATATAGTTCAAAATATACCTACATGTGTCGCCTATTATATAATATGTATTCATTGAATGGTTCCAGTATCATACAGACATTGCCTTATCACAGAAGGGAATCTAGTACCTCATATGTTATTACAGAAACCTCATGTGACTTCTCATCAAGATTAAAACACATTTTCATTTGGCCCTCATGTTGAATTTAGATACATCACTAAAATGATGTAATTTATAAACATAGAAATGATGCGAGTGAACGCTGACAAAGCAATGGATTAAAGCCAATGCACGTGCGCGTGTTGAGATGTGTCTTCAATTGAACATTAAATCTCAAATCAACATTATTAATCCAGAACGGCCTCCAATGCAGGCTGATTTATTTACAATTGCAGTTCGTATGCGGCCTTATAAATATATTCCATGGTTTGTTTGTTAAATCCAAAACATCAGAAACCGTCAATCCGGACAAAAGATATGACGTTGACTGTCTGTTGACCTCTAGGAGTGTTTCTACACCAAGGTCTTTGTCGACATCAAACCTACAAAATATGCATTTAATCCGTTTTAAATAGAATCACGCTTTCCACATTAGTCACGGGCTCGATAATATCATTGAAGTTAAATATCTCATTCGAAATAAATCAATCGCTTTTGTGTAAAGTTGAAAAGACATTAATTTTGCAATTTTCCAAATGTAGTTCAAATGCATATTCTATTTTGTATTTTTCGAAGAGGTGTGGTTTTCACACAGTGTTGAATGCTATGTCTGTTGCATTTTGTATCGAGTTCGCGCGTGTCTTAACAATACCTATTGCACCAACAGGAGCGTTCTGGAAATATGCTGTCAATGCCGCATAATATGTCAATGTGTTAATTCAATTTTAATAACCATTTTTTCAACAATATAAACTAATCAGTCTTAGCTCGTCTCTTGGCGTTTCATTTCCGCTTCCTTTCTAAATCTATGTGAACCGGAAACAGGTCAAGTGTCATGCGCAATGAGCTAAATCATTTTTTTAAGAGATCAAGTTTTTAACACGAGCTCTTTAAAGTTTTCGTAACAACAAAGGATAAATTGTTGATAATTTCATCTCTATTGTTAAACAACAGTTGCCTCTTTAACGCTCTGAGATGATTTTACAAAATTTAATAGAAATATATCGAAAATAAATCAGAGAAATTTTGCGGCTGCCCATACTTTTCTATAGGGCGAGTGTTTCTTTGTGAAATGGTAATGCTAGCACTATGGATCGATAGCTGTTGAATGAATAAATTTGCATTAGCTGCTTTTCGACTTTCTGCGGTTTTTGCCGCAATCCTGGGAGGAAACTGTTCCTATTAGCCGTGGATTCATCGTGAAGGCATCACCGTCAGAAAGCACGAGAGTGTGGTTTGTAATACCAGCCAGTCTCTTCTCACGGTGCGACCGCAACTCTCGCGTGACTTCATCTCTCCACCACAGACGCACGTGCGCGTTCGCGTTTCTTTTAGATTTTGTAAATTTAGCTAGAGGTACCGTTATGAAAACTAATACGAGATCTTCAAAGCATACTATGTTTCAGTTATTAATCTCCGTATACATTTAGTAATAAAGTCTAATATTATGCATTCAATAATACATTAGTAGACGCTTATGGAAGGGAACCCTGATTAGTTTACATTATGAGAAATAAAATACGACTTGTATTTCAATGACAATATGTTTTTAATTAAAATATTCATAAATTATTAGTATATATTACCACTATTACTATAGTACAGAGGCATTTGCCCATGTACACGAATTAATTAATATGCCTGATTACTTGTAGATACATGTAATATAGACGCTTGCATTTCTTGTTACTAGAGACAACTAATTGAAATATTAATAGACCTAAAAACATTATACATAATAATGTTACATAAATACTGCAACCGTTATATAGTAGGTCAATAATATATTTATGAAGATGCCTTCACACATTAGAATAATAATGGTAAAACTAATGATAATACACGCTATTAATTACTGATCTGTTAAAATAATGTTCTTGTTGATACAAATCAATATAACAAATCGATTAAATGTTATACTTACATGTACTCAGATTACATTCTGCTTAGCTGTGATATATAATATATACATTTAAACTAGAAACAATGAAAGATACCGCAACATTCACATAAGATATTTAGTGATATAAGAGTATAGAACTAAATGTAGGGTAACCTATATAATATTGCCGTATTGAACTATTTAAATAGAGCAACGTCATATAGTATTGAACCACACATAGGAACGCATAATACTGATGTATGGAGCCACATAAGGGCAATATTATATTAGCTTATGGAACGACATATAGAACAACATAATACTACGATATTGAAGATCATGTCAATTTAATACAGACGGAAACATATATAATATGATAACACTGATGTATGGAACCACATACATAGTACATTTATAATGGTGTATGAATACATATACAGGTAGGGTAAGTTAATAATGTTAAATGCATCTACATTGTCATAGAGTAAAATAATAATAATGCATCCAATTAATAATACTGTATGGATCTACATATATTAGGTTAAATAAAAAATGTTATATGTATCCACATAGTTAATAATAATAATGGCATAGGAAAACATAAATATTAGGGTAAACTAATAATGGTGAACGGATCCACATCTATATAGTAAATCAATTATGTAATAATGATTCACATACATATAAAATAATAATGTTGTATGCATCCACATAAGTTAAATAAATAATGGTACAGGGATCTACAGATATGAGAGTAAATTAATCATGTTGTATGTATCCACATAATTATTGTAAAATAATAATTTTGTATATGCATCCACATAGTGTAAATTAATAATGTTACATACATTGTATATAATGTATGTATCAACATGGTGCAAATTAATAATGGTGTATGAATCCGCATAGTGTAAATTAATAATGTTGTATGAATCTACATCTATAGGGTAAATTAACAGTGCTTTAAGAACCCACACAAGGTAAATTCATAATGATGTATATATGGATCCATATAGGTTAAAACAATAAATATTAATATGGAACCATATCTGGCACGTATTTACTGATGCATGGACGCGCATCTAGGGCAATCTATTACGAATATGCGCATACGTTTTGTAACCGTACAAGACACGAATGTACTGCTGTCTAACATGCGCGACTAATGTCAGAAGTGATTTCATTGTCATCATCCTGTCGCAGATTAAACCCATGTGCCCAGACACTTACACAATGTAACATTAAAACATCCCTCCACGGTCTCTATAAATATATCCATAACATTCAAAGCAGGCAATCACACGCAGCTGACAGGGTAAAAATACCACAATGACACCCTGAAATGAATCACCTTCTAGGACAGGCATTAACATTACATATATGTGCATCTGTCAGCATTGACAATCTAAATTTAACTCATTCATACTTTGACAGGGTATCGTTTGCGATCGTGGGGCTAAATATCGTGAGGTCGTATCAACACTGGTGCCAGGCAGATATAGAAGTGATATTGCTTTATAGCTTTCCTGAAGTACATGTTCACTCCTTTAAAGATAAGTAAAATTAACACATACACGACCTGATTCTGATAACAGGAATACTGAGCATGATACAATCGAAAAGTGATATGTATCTAAAAGCATACGCTATTGAAAGGACCGGGAGGAATGTAGCCATATTAACATCAAAGGGCACACTATTACTACAAGTGCTTATATAATCAACTGGAAAAGTCAACCATGAGTTCCAACTTTTAGCCTGAAAGGTCAGCGAGTAATTTATTCTTATTATAGAGATGATGAGATAAATACACATAAAGACTTAAAGATAAATAGCAAATTAGACCTACACGTTCAGGGCACTCGCTCCATTCCATGCCCAAAATACGCTGAAATATGTCTAATAAGAATACCGAGCGATCCTTTGACATGATGCTATCACAATGGGTCATGTTCCAGTCAAAGCGTCAAAATTAAAATTAAACATAATTGTGAAGGCGCCCCCAGCTGGAGACGTACATCTAATTTCACATTGGTTATTACTTTGTACAAGTAATTGTGGAATCGACACGGGTTCAACAAAGCTACCGTTGTGACATACCCAGTAGCAACTGTCAAACACACTTGACAAGAGCCAACATGATATGTCAATTACTCAATACTTAGATCACGAATGTGCACGACTCACTAGTATCAGTGGTACGACAGATCATTGGCCATCGTGCAGTGGTACATATAGCACCACCCCTATATAGCATACCGCTGGTAAGGTATCATTAACCAGACACTTCATTTTGACGATACCATGCGAAACAGTAACACTATATAATTATATCATGCTGATGTAATCAGATATACGTGTAATAGAATGTAACATCATATGACAAAATCATATTTCTAGGTTAAACTTCCTAACACGGTAATTGAAAGAAGTGGGAGTAAAATGGTCTGGACTTAATAGATAAGACGCTCTATTTATCTTTAATCTTATAAAAAGTATAGGAAATATACGAAAGAACATATATGTAAAAGATGTTCTCGTAACTAAAATAATTATAATTAAATTAAATAAATACATGTCTAAAGGTACTAATTATGTCTTAAACACCCTATAAAATATACAATGAAAAATAATATTGTGCAATTTTCTGTATGTGTTTTAAAAATATATAATGATATATTTCATCTTCTTAGTTGGTTGTCATAAGTTCTAAGGACATTAAAGTTTTCTGTCCCTTCCCAAAAAAATATTCTAAAATTTCAAAACGTTCCCTAGTAAGTGCAAATATACATCTTTCACTGTTCTCGATTATCTACTAACATTCCTAGCAAACACCTACGTAGACGTCCAACCAGACACATAATTAATACAGCCGAGACAAATGAATAGGACATATATCACTAAGTGGAGGTCTAGTGGGAAGGAGATCGTGGAGGTTAGGGTAGGTGGGAAGGTGGGTCGGGGTTGGGGGTGGGGTTAGCGGTGGGGGACAGGGCCAATGCGGTCAAGGCAATGGTGGCCTGGGTCAAAACTGACCGCTCTGGACACTGACACAGACGATAAAGAGTGGGCAAAATGACGTCCAGTGTCAAAGCTGATTGAATTATGGTCAGATAAGAGATTGGCTTCGAACATAGAAATTGATTTACACAAATATGGCGGCCCTGATGATGGGGGGAAGTAAACAAGTAGAATTTCTCTGACCTGAGACCAACGTGCTGGAAATATGTTTACTTCACTGAAGCCAAGGTCCATCAAAGTTTGCCAAAGGTTGTTAATCTTGAACACAATTTATGCATCGGTACAGGTACAATAATTTAACAGTGGGAATAATTACAAACGTTAAACTATTTTATTAAACAAATTATAATTTATTCTAAATATACAATATTTCAATGCAAAAACATGTACAACGAAGAAAGTTAGCTAGGCATATTTTATTTTATTTCCAATATGGCTCACCCTACTCGGAGTAAAACCCAATAGATTTAATGCATTCATGAATGATGATTCACTTGCATGTTACAGACCACGTCAAGATTTGTAGGAATTAAAGGCAGACAATTCCTAACCTCACCATATTCTGCGGGCACGAACTACTTTCGTGGCTATTCATGCATTAGTTCATCCCAGGCCAGTTTAGCATTCCAATCTCAATTCCCTGGGTATTGGATCGGGGCCTGAGTCCCTGCCGGTCATCCCTGCGTCCCGACTGGTCAGATCAGGTCAGCGGTCAAACTCTGAGCGCGAGGTGGCCGAACTCGGACCATGGTCAGAACCCAATAACGGCACTCCGGACACAATCAATCGTCCGTCTGACCACTCGGAAATAATTCCATTACACGGACACCGCGAAAGGGGCTGTACACGAAGATTTCGTCTTGAACAGAAATGTGAAATGTAATTTTCTGACCATGTCCTGCGCAACAATGCGATGATTATTGAGGAGAATTCGGGCAGATTAGGTATCGGACAGACATCTGGTTTGATTTGAGACGTAGAGATATGCCCACGGTATGCATTATTTTCCGAAAAGTTTCATAATTCAAAATACACTAAACTAAATTTCGTAAATGAAAACATGACCGATATACATTCATAATTATTTCAAGCAATCCCGAAATTAGGTTTATATTATATTTTTAATTCAAAAGAGACGAATGTATTACATTTTGAAGCACAAATGTGTAGACAGATCTTTAGTAGTATTCTATAAAAAAAAATAGATCAACATATTTTGTAAATAGTATAATTTATATAATTCGAATTGGTTTGTTCACATGCATAACATAGTTTATATAGTCAAAGTTATATACAGCTATTTATTTCAGAAGTATATATTTTCTAATTTTATGTAAAGTTTAAATCCATAACTGATCACGAGTGATACTTCAAAAATAGTTACGAATTCATTAATTATACTATCCAATGATTTATTTCATTTTCATTAATCGGTATCATATACATGTATGCATATATTCATATGTTTACATGAATGCTGAATCTCAAACTACATACTAATTCTTTGTTCTCTGTTTCAGAATGGTATACGTGTATAAAACTGTGGTCATCCGGGTTCTCCTGCAGCGTTATCCCCGAGGAGTGGTTAATGTCCCACTCGTGGTCAGATTGTATTAGATTCAACGTGGCTAGCTTTCTGTCTGAAAACGCTGATTCGATTTGACCATAGGACCCGAGTCCAGGCAAGTTCACGACTCCCGCCGACCAGTTTGACCGAGGTGTTTTGAACACACGGCTCGGCGCGTGAGAGCGTTAAACCGATCTACCATTCAAATTAATTTTTCCTTATTAGTGCTAGCGCGACCTCCATTCTCATTGCTTGTAGGGGTGAGTAGACGGGCTGATAAATCATTTACCGAGGACCCACCGGTTCCTTCTGTCGTTAGATATTCGCTCAGTCTTAATAATAAAACGTCTTTAAACATTGGCTGTCTTCAGAAACATAGACATTCACAATTTGGTAGTTACCATCACTGTTCTAAGAAAGACATTTACACACGGTACTTCACAATGTATATTATCCCCACGATGATAATGCCAGATATAAATACGAAAATTGGAGTTTTCTCTGAAGGTTCAACATTTGTGTGAAATATTTAGTACAAAACCTTAGGAATAAATTTAATAAACGAATATTTATTACTAACAAGTACAGCAAGCAATATTATGTGAAAATTGAAGATTTAGAAATATGATGTTTCTCCAATAATGATCGACCATTATATTACAACGTTGGTATTCTTTTAACGTTGGTATACATATGCTACTTTCACTAAACAATTTAAATGCAGAAGTCTGGTTTGCTGTACTAATTAAATAAATTGAACGTACATGTCGAGAAATCAGTATTAATTTTAGTTGGTCATATGTACTACAATGCGATTTTGTAAAGTGTTTTTTGTTAAAATTAAAATATTGAAACGAACATGTGAATTGCATCATTGAAAACGTGTTATAAATTTTAGCCCCATTTATTGTAGAATACATTCTTACCTATAGTTACAATAATATGTAGGCGATCAAGATACTTACATATGTACTATATTCTATGTACTATAACGTTACATAATAATACATTATCAATAATTTATACCAATCTTTAATGTACCAAATACGAGACCACACCAATGCAAATTTGCCTAACACAACAGATGTTGTCAAACATAGAGATTCATTGATTCTGTACTGTTGATGTAAGAGGTTTTACCGTTTTTAATTTGAGGCTATTAACTAAGATATGCATGTAAATCGTTTTAATGACAGGCGACAGGTTGCTCTAGGTGACGTCGTGTTAGCAGAAACGGTTGGTACTTGATCAGAAATTGCCCCTGCGATGTATTGCCATAAATAAGCCACGATATATAATTTCACAAATACATGTATACACATTTTTAAAATATGGAAGATTACTCAGTAATGTAGTCTCTCACTTGCAAACATGTACATGCAAGGATTACATGCAAGGATTATGTCAAATATAATGTGCTTGGATATCTTTTAATAGTTGTTTAAATATTGTCACAATCTGTTTATAAATTCTTTATTTTGTATTATTATATTAACTTCTGACAAGATCAAAGGTCGTCTGTGTTTAATTTTTTGCTATATCTAGCAATAGTCACGGTCGATTTGAATGAATAAGTTCTTGGTATGCGAACATGCATATACTGGTTTGCATCCATATGCAATATAATGTTTAGTTACATAACGACATGCAGACACATGTACATAAAGTACAGATCTAATGCATGCATTACTGTCCTGTATCTGAACGGTCTGGTTAATTAGGAACATGAACCTGACACATCTTTAAGAAGAAAAAAACCCGATGTTTGTAGATATAGGTTAATGCAATAATGTCCAACTCAATATCCAGAGAACCAATTTTCTGTTTAGTTCCATCCTATAGACATTAACCGTACACGCTCTTCCTACTCAACCAATTCTTCGTCACGCTTCTACATGTATATGTCACACCACGGATGAGCAGACGACATACATACAGCAGACGATATTCAAGCTCAATCCGTGTGCTCACAGCGAGACCAAACACAAACCTGCCTCGACCTACCCTCCTTCGGGTGCACGGGTGACATACCCGTCTTCTGAAGAGCTATACGGGTGTATTTGGGTAAATAATCACCCTTATTCATAAAAATGGGGTTGAGGTTATCGCACAAAGACTCGTCTGGACGGGAGGTCACGAAGAGGCGTGCCATGCATACGACGACGGGGGTATATGGCAGTCAATGGCTTCAGTTGTGTAACCACTCGTAACTGCATTTCGCTGCATAGCTATCACTTATTGAACACACACGAGAGACACGTATACGGTTGCCCGGTAATGGGCAGGTTCAGTACTTTGAAGCAGACAATGGTTCTCAAAGAACTAGCGGTACCTAGTTGGCAACTATGTATACTGTTGATGATCTTATGAATGGAGAATGTCAGTATGTACTCACCACTCGAAGACTCACACTACAGTCCAACGTCTCGCAAACACCAAACACGACGGAGTAATCGTGGCAAATTAACAGCTTCAAAGACAAGCTCGCGCGAATCTGGATGATTAAGAGCACAAAGCTGGTTCTCCGAGTATGGAGAGTCGTCTATACGTATTAACAGCAGGAAAATACCGCCACATGTCGTGAAAGAACTTTTCATAAGCGTAGACCTTCATGACGTAATGTGAAAACTCTAATTTCACTCATTCATATTTTAACGTACAATACCTATTGTGCCATATTGTCTTCTACTGCTTGTACTAGTCAACAATTTAAAAAACAAAGTAAAAACATATTTAAATAACAATTTAAAACTATCTAAAAATAACAACACGTCCATGGAAATGTTCATAAAGGAGTTTATTTTAAAATATGTTTTATCTGCTCATCAGTTGAAAGTAGGCATGGTGGTGATGTGGTACAATAGTTTTGCATATCTTAACACACGCACAACCCTTCATTAATCCGTGGTCAATGACGCACTGTTACCAGAAACACCAATGGTTATTTCAGGCTGTTCTCCCCCTTCAACAAAACACCGAATAGTGACACACCAAGAAAAAGAAAAGCTGTGTTAAACCGGCAACTCAATTATCCACCCACTAACTGTTTAATCACTTCGAAATGCATCATACTGTATTTTTTATAACCTATATAACGTTACGTCGAGGTATAAAAGCCAATTGTATAAGAAGGCCTTGGACGAGAAACCGTTGTTGAATTGACTGGACTAATGTGAGCTAGAAAGGAGACCGGAAAGACAAAGATGAGAGTTGTCTATTTTGGAATCCGGGCTTACTGCACTAGCTGCACGCAACCTGTTTTCCCAGATTCTACTGGAATCATCAAGAAGCTCATTTTCCTAACTTTCCCACAACAACGGTATAGATTACGCCGTGCAGTGTGACGTAAAGGCTGGTTCGCTGATGGTGCGGCCCGACACACTGCTGGGGAAGAGGGATGCATGAAGCGGCGGTGTTCAGGTTCCTCAGGTGTTCACTGAAAGGATGAATGGACAGCATCTGATAACGCTTCCAATCTCCACGGAACCCCGCGCGCTCGCATAACCTGATTCAAATACACGAATAATTGAGCCTGCGAAACGTTGTTCACTTTTTAACTGATAGCTCTACATAGCGAATTTGAAGCGCTCATAAAGGTGCATGCAGTTTTTGGAAGTTTCAGATATGTTTTAGGATTACATTAGAGGTATTATTAATAATGACAAGGAATCAGGATGTTGCTAAGTAATAAGAGGTGTAATTTGGCGCAAGCATGCCCCCGAACGTACTCGTACATGAACATGTCTTTGAATGGAGGCCAACCAAGGATTAATTTTAACATATCGCAATATTGGTTAGATCTTAACAATTTAACATAATTTCTAATTTTCTTAAATATATGCACAAAACTTATAAAACCTGTGTTCTCTGATTTTTTTCCCTGGGTATAATAATTAAATAAAGTATGCGTATAATGATACGCGGATTTCATATCCGGGAATAGAATCAAAATAATATGCTAATAATAAAGCATATCAATAGAATGCTGACAAGATTGAGAGCGTGTGCAAATCTCGCGTGTTCTCGCCGCTGCAGCTGGTGGAGAGTCTTGCTTCCAGATGGTGTTTGGGATTCTCTGCGAAATTGCGCAAACGGCTGTCGTCTTTGAGGATGCTGCTCTGAAGCGTTGCCAAGCCGTGGGAACTTGGCGCTGATCTGCTCAGCTTATATTCACTCATTATGCGATGGAAGACCTATCTGCAAAGCCGCTCACTTCCAAAATCCTTTTTATTTGCACTTTATACGGCTCGGTATTGGTGTTGTATATACCGCTGGATGAACTTCCTCTCGGGATTTGTCTGTATGAGCAGGTGGTTCCTTTATATACACCCGTATCACTAGCAAAGACGTCAGACCTTTCGTATTAATTTCCTTTAAGTAAATGTGCAGTCTTTTCACCGTTGTTATTATAAAGGTAGATAACACATTGCAATTAGCACGTAACATCATTAAGGCCACTGGGATTATAACACACACAAATATATAACATGCAATAAAAACATGTTATAACAATTTAGACCTTGTTCATAATTTATTGTCAATGGAATCCTAGTTAAAGGATACTCATCAAGAAGACATAGTATCAAGAGCAACACTCAGACAGAAATATGTCCATTAGAATATCCTGTTCGAAAGACATTCCGGTTCTGGTGTAATCGACATCAACACTGATGCACATTTTACCTGTGATGCAGCGCACAGGCAACAGCATATAGTCGAACTGGCTTTGAAGAGTTTAATGTGGGACAAGTGCGCCTTTGCATGTGCACGGTAAAGTCGTTAGCTCGCTGGAAACTGCATATGGCGAAGGCTGTAAAAACAATATGTTCTCCAGCAAATACACAATACTGCGTTCAGCGATAGTCATGGAACCTTCAAACTGCACCGCTCTCTTTATCCGTCTTGAAAGGAAAGAAAGTATATTTGTCTACGGTCTATAGCTTAAAAATATGTGAATTACATTACGTTTTGTAGAAACCATTATCTCCGGCTCAAAGTCGTGTACGATTCCGTGTAGTTTACACGTTCCGTGTGTCATTTGAAAAGAACAGACGTCAACGAAGACAGCTGCGCTCTTGCACGACCATCACAAAATAGCACTTTACTCTGACAAGACCATCATAGAATAAAACTTTACTCTGACAAGACCATCATTAAATACCACTTCACTGTAACACGACCATCAGAGAATAGCACTTTGACACGACTATCAACGAATACCACTTTACTATATATATGACAAGACCAGCAGAGAATACGACTTTACTTTGAGAATATAATTATCGAACACCACTTTATTGTAACACAACCATTAGAGAATACTACTTTCTCGATCATCACCGAATACACAACCATAACCAAATAACACTTTACTATGACAAGACCATAAGATAATAATACTTTATCTAACAAGACCATTAGATAATACGACTCTGATAAGACCATCACCGACTACAACTTTACTCTGACAAAACCATATCAGATGATAGCACTTTGACACAACCATCATAGAATACCACTTTTCTCTAACACGACCATCAGATAATACCACCTTTACTGTAACAAGACCATAAGAGAATATCACTTTTCTCTAACACGACCATCAGAGAATACCGGTCTCTTGACTGTAACACGATTATCTGTACATACCACTTTGACACGACTACCGTGCACCAAGTACTACTTTATTCTGACACCATCATCGGAAAATACACTGTTCTCCAAAATGACAATCACAGCATACCACTACGCTATGACACGACCATCAAAGAATACCACACTGTACTCTAACACAACAATACCACTACGCTATGATACGACCATTACACTGTACTCTAACACAACAATACCACTACGCTATGACACGACCATCAAAGAATACCACACTGTACTCCAACACAACAATACCACTACGCTATGACACGACCATCAAAGAATACCACACTGTACTCTAACACAACAATACCACTACGCTATGATA
>JAVCKZ010075165.1:0-13304 GCA_034780755.1 Lepetodrilus elevatus
TACTACTACTACTACTACTACTACTACTACTACTACTACTACTACTACTACTACTACTACTACTACCACTACCAACACTACTAATACTATTAATAATAATAATAATAATAAATATTATTATTATTATTATTATTATTACTGTTCTTCTATCTTGTTCTTGTTGTTTTTATTATTATCATCATTATTATTATTATTATTATTATTATTATTAATTATTAATAATGATACTACTAATATACTAATAATAATACTAATAATACTTATCATTATTATTATTATTGCCGTCATCATCATCATCATCATTATTAGTATTTTTTTAATTTAATTTTAATTTTATATTATTATTAATGTTATGTGTACATTTGAACATTTGTAGCATCGACCTTTTCGAACGCAACTTATGACTGTTTTCATATTGACTTTCTAAACATATTAATCTTATTAAATGCCATCAGGTCGCAGCAGCACTTTTAAGTTTCCAGAAGAAGAACAAACCAAAAGGACACCCTCCAAGTTGTCCTAGGTTTGATTTACATGTATTGGACACACTAATAGGAACTTCCATGAACCGTCGGGCCAGGTTTACATTACAGCATTAGGTACTCAATAAGATGAAACTCTAGCGAAGAATCATTTGGAAAGTGTCATTCAGTTTCGCGTTAAGTCTCCGTGTAAACATAACGTCGTTGGCTGCGTGTATTACTCCTAAGAAATATGTTGTACCATTTTTTTTAAAAGCGTGTTAAATTTGTACTTTAGAAGGTTAGGGAACATGCAAATGGTTTAAAGTACATCTGTTCTGCCATGATGGCGCTATCATTGCTGTATAAAATGTGTAATGTTAAACCTTTGACATCATGGGGAAAAGTGCGATTCCGTAAATTCTGTGAATTAGGTGTCACAGCGAGCCACGCGTGATAACGTCTTATAAATACAGAATAAATACTTCATACCCATCTTCGTCATCCTAAAACACAACTACTGTCATTTTAATCGCCAATAAAATTCAGATTCCATCTTTAGATGAAGTTCAGGCTCAAACACGTCATCGCTACGGTTATTAATGTATAAAAATTCAGCTTAGATAAAAAAAAAAAAAGCATGCTGGATTAGTTCTAGTCAATGGATGTCGAATTTCAAGTGTATCTCATGACCGCTTACTTCTCACTCTTGTAAGAGGACATGTAAATAATCAAGTTCCGAAGTAGATCATGTATTTGAGCTATGCAAATAGTCATCCTTCGGGCTGCAACACATTATGCCATATCATTTTGATCATATCTCCGTTCTGTTCCAGTTATAACGCATATCGTTTACCCTATATCATGGATGAATGACAACCGTGTGTACTCGTGCCAAGTAACCCCCTGATGAAGTGCTCGAAGGCGTTTGGCCACCGGGTCATCTTCACGGACAAGACCGGATCATCTTCACGGACAATACCGGATCATCTTCACGGACAAGACCGGATCATCTTCTCGGACAAGACCGGATCATCTTCACGGACAAGACCGGATCATCTTCACGGTCACGGACAAGACCGGATCATCTTCACGGACAAGACCGGATCATCTTCACGGACTAGATCTGGATCCGTCATCACAGGCTTCATCGTGATAATTATCGCTGTCGTTACACAAACGAGGTCACATAGACTTTACAAAGAAGGGTGATATGTATTCCACGGATCCGGACGTCCGGATGTCCGGGGAACAGCTATCACCTTCCTTTGTACAGTCTATGTGACTTCGTCTGCGTAATGACAAGGATAAAGTCTGCGTGTAAAACTATTGGAGGTATTGCCGCGCATTACTATAACTACTGCCGAGACTTGTGGGCAGTAAAAGGTGTCGTCACAACAAACAGTAAATTTGGTTTAAATATCTTAAGCGTCCATTTGTGGGTATACCTTTCAATACGGTTTAACGAGGATACTTTGCATCATTAATAGACTAAGCATACTTCTTTGTGGTAAAAGGGTTTTCCTTTGATGACGATAATTCAATAAACTTAAATAGTCAATCTAACTGAATTTCCACATACATGAGCGTCAGTTTAGAATCCGGTTTTAATGAAATTGCTTAATAATATAACCATCATAGAAATACCAGCTATAAGTACGGCTACTCAACATTATGTCATGTTAAAATGTCATAATGGTCGCGGTTTCGAGGACACGCCATGTACTTCAAAGTATAATATACAGTATATGTCAACGTTCGATACAATTAAAAATGAATTCCGAATGATATAATTTAATTTTTTTTTTTTTACTTCTGATCATGATTAAAATGAGCAGGTTAAAATACGTCTCAAAATTTGAGTCCAAGAGACCATGGCACTGTCTTAGCAATGTATTAGCTATCGGCAAAGAGAGTTCTATGGTCTCTAATAGCAGCCGCACACTAGCGATTTCCGTCGGGTTTCTATCGCCTAGTGTGCGGTACTCCAAATATCAAAACATGCTAGATATTGTGCGATCGGTCTGCGAGACTAAAAATCGCCGGCCAGCGCACACTTGCGATTTCCCATCGGCCGACAAAAATCGGCGACGGAAATCGCTAGTGTGCGGCCAGCATTAGCGGCTTATAATAAGAGAGCTCTGTGAAACGATACCATGCCCTGTTGACTACAACGGCAAAACGAATTTCTTTCGTTCAAACTGAAACTGTTAACAGTAAGTACGTTATATAGTGTGGTGAAACAAACGTTACAGTTCTGAAGCGGTTAGTGTAACCCTTCCCTGACGCTGTGAGTGTCTTTGACAGTAGAGGAAGTGGCACTAATCCCTGGAAGTAACCTAATAACGGATTGTAGGAGGTGGAAAAAGTCACAGATCAGAGCTTGGCGAGCATTAGGAATAACCTTTCATAGACTTTGCATTGAGTACTTGATGAATATTTAATGTCAGAAGATCTATCTCACCCGGAAGCTTTATGACTGGAATTACTACATTGACTTATCGGTGGATTATATAGGATTACGATCTATCAACTATCCACGTATCCCTTACTTTGTAACTTGGAAACCTGTATTGTACGATCATTATTATTTATGTCTCTCCATGTCACTATGTGTGATTGTATGAGAATAAATTATGTTCTGTTCTGTTCTATTCGTTTATTAGTACTGCAGTGAATGTAACGAACATTTCATTGAAACGAGGCCATGATGGTTACCTCCAATTATGTTATCACAATAAGGGATGAATGATAATAGAAAACATTGCGTATTAAAAAAGAAAATGATAAACAATTTTGTTTTTGTTTTGAAAACCTCCGGGATCCACGAGCAGCCAACTTATTGGCTATCTGAACATGTCTCCCGAAGATTGCGTATTTGTAGGCAGACCAGAGAGCCAATTCTCGAAACGTACTTACGAACTTCTTAGCCTAAGAACAGTTCGTAGCCTAAGAATTGCAAAGATTGTCTTACGATCGTAAGAACGTTTCGAGAATATAACCCCCAGGACTTCGATTTGAATAAATTAGTCATTGATCTGTATAATGCACGTTGTAGGCTATTGGTATGTTTAGACTAATGTCTAATAGAGTTAAATAAATACATAGCATCGTATTTTCTGGTATATATATATACCATTTGCTGATCAATTCAGATATTGTAATGCGTATCCTCTGAACTGTTTACGTGATCGAGTTGACATTTTACAACTTTATTTTCGGTAATGTGTCCATTTCAACGACTACATCTGATTCCAAGAATAGACTACGTTGCCTAACAGTCTCTGGAACCAGAAAATATATTCTAAATCCGGAGCAAGTTACGTAACAGGGGTCTCTTTCATTAGTCTCATACATAGGTCTGACTGGTAGACCACGAGCCTGCGCTTCGCGAAACGGTCGTACTGTAGTATTGGTGTAAACCAGGGTACCGTTTCTCGAAGCTCTCATATCCACTATGACACCATAGCGTTCTCGTGAGTACACGATCCCCATGTATTAGAGATGGCTACGAGAGTCCTTATGGTCTCGTAGTAGATATGAGAGCTTTGGGAAACGATACCCAGAGCATTATATATATATTAGTCATGCTTTTACTATTATTGCACGAAATAACGTAAAGGTCAATTATGCCAAGGATTACCGTACAACCATTTCGTGAATGTTTTTTGTTGTTGTTTTTTTGCGATTTCAGAAAATGCTAAATGCATTTAGTGAGTTTTATGTACGTTTTGAAAAGGGCATGTCTAGGCTCTAGTATCCACGACCATAGTGCTCTGGTGTTACGGTAAGCAATGTAGGTAGATGCAAGAGCATTATGGTATCGTAGTGGATACGACAGCGTTCTGGGTATCCATTCACGAAGCTCTCTTACATTCGCTTTGCCGATATCTAATACACTATGCGCTATGTTCTCAAAGCGGATAAGAGAGCTTTGTAAAAGAATACCCTAGGCTAGTGGATACGAGAGCTTCGTGAAAGGATACCCTGGTATCCTAGTGGATAAGAGGAATTGTGAAAGGATACCATAGGCTAGTTGACAAGAGAGCTCAGTGAAAGGATACCCTAGTATCCTATTGGATAGGAGAAATTGTGAAAGGATACCCTATTCTCCTAATGGATAAGAGAGCTTCGTGAATGGATACTAAGGTCTACTGGATAATAGAGCTTTGTGAAAGGATACCCTATTCTCCTAGTGGATAAGAGAGCTTCGTGAAAGGATACTTTAAGGTCTCCTAATGGATACAAGAGCTTCGGGAAAGTGTGCCATGTTCAACAATCATCCCGAAAGGTGAATATTTGATAACTGTCTGATTATCAGATGTGTTAAGCCTAGATAATCGTTATTTCTAGCTCAGTAGGTAATTGATTATCTGTTTGGCTCATTCATTCACGTCAACTTCCAGCCACATCAATCAACACACCTACAGTGTAAGTCTGTGATGCCACGACTCAAATCTACAACACCACTCATCTGCGTGATGTCTAACATAATGGGAATATAGACATGGCACGTCTGTAGCTTGGGTGATGGACAAATAGCATTGGACATTTGTACTGGATTTTCGCGCGCTAGATTATTCAATTTAGCAAATGTTTAGGTCGTGATTGGTTTTAATAGTGCGGTTTCATAAAAGTGCATATATACATGTATATGGGTATTTTGACGAAACGGTTAAATAAAATACACATGGAAACGAGGAAGTGGATTTAAATTTGTAAACATGATATAAAGTATCAATATTGAGAACATTATTTAAACAATTTTAATTATGTCTAGTTTATCTAAAACAACACAAACTAGTCTCAGAAATATTCATTCTGTTCTGTCCTTTTCTGTTCTGTTCTGCAGCTAGCTAATGTGCTACGTCGCGCCTGCGTTACGTTATTAGTCTACGCTTCCATAATATAATTAATTAATGTAACGCACGTGCTGTTTACTCTAATGGTAGCCTACATGCCGAAAGTAGGCCTAAGTCAAACATTATATCGCGCCTAAGCCAAGCTCAGTCTAAGCTATAAGGAAATATACTATAATCTAGTTCTATGCAAGTCGATAATGCCGCCTTCATTTTCAGAGAGCCGACAGTACTGGTAGTAACGCTTATTGAAAATCCATTGACATAAAATATTAATCTGATTGTCAATAAATATTATTAATGCAGGGAAGAAAAAAACCGTTTATGGTATATTCAAAAGGGGGAAAAACATGTCTACAAGATAAGAGATGCATTTAGTTTGAAATCCATTACTGTAAATCAATATCGAAGGTTTACGACAGCATATATAGAGGAGGCGAGACGAGAACACTTGGATACACTATAGTAGGCCATGTCTCATTGCAATCATGAAGATTCCAGTTGGAATTCTGGCCCGTTCCAAAGAGCAAGTGTAGATCTACAAGGGGCGTAACTCCCTGAGGGTCTGGGTATCATTTCTTGAAGCTCTCGTATCTACTACGATACCATAAGGACTCTCGTAGCCATCTCTAATACATAGGAATCGTGCATTTACGACCGCGCCATCGTCTCATAGTGTATAATGAGAGCTTCGAGAAACGATACCCTGTTCACTATCGTTATGTCTTCTATCTTGGTATGTTTGTTATCCATTGCTGTTATTGTCATTTGTCGAAATAATAGCTCTACTATGGAGCTAAATGTTGTTTGTTACTTAAATATCCAAGTTTATTACATAAAGTTTCTTCTACTTCATTTTGTTCTTGTTATTCTTTTTGATCTTGTTCTTTTTGTTCTTGTTCTTCTTCTTCTTGTTGTTATTGTTGTTGTTGTTGTTGTTGTTGTTCTTCTTCTCCTTCTTATTAGCTATTGATCGTACCATTTTTGTAGGAAAAGATCATTCAATGATCCAATATTGAACTATACTATAATATAATACCACCTTTAATAGTGATTCCTAGAAAACTTTGAGTAGTATATGTTTGTATCGACGTATTATTGCTGAAATAATTGCATATACGCCGCTTTGATGTTTTGAAGTCACTATATATCTTGTCGATATGAGTCTATTATGTAGTAGCATATCCTGTTAGGATTATTATGTGAGCTTGACTTTTATACAGTAATATAATAATGTACCACTTTATATTCCACAACGTATTTTCTGATTTATTGAAGGCTTAGACACTCATTTTTGAATAACTGTATGCTTGATTTATGATTGATTTATTTTCATTATGTGTAGGCCTACTTATCTACTTACATGTATATCACTTCAAAGGGAAATGATCACTACAATATACATTATAAGTATATGTATTGTATATATAATAACACTGATATTATATATGTCACGCGAGTAAACTGTTACTTACCAGGTGCCCGTTGCACGACACTCTTGTGGTGCTACAATAGTTGTAACTGGCCTCCCGCCACAAAAGAAAGCGTTGACCTTACAATAGTTGTAGCCTACAAGAGCGTCGTGCAACGGGCACCAGGGTATTGTTTCTCGAAGCTCTCGTATTCACTACGAGACCATAGCGCTCTCGTGAGTGTCGGATCACCATGTATAAAATATCGCTACGAGTTTTTATGGTTTCGTAGTATATATGAGCTTCGTGATAAATAAAACGAAATAAACCATCAATCATATTAGCCTGTTATTTTTCCAACTCGGAGACGTCGAAGACAATGATGAAAACTACAGTAGACCTCGCATATAACGTACTAATTGTGACAGGCTATTTCTGTCCGTTATATGCGAAGTCCAATATACGCGTAGACCGTAATTAGCGTTAGATGGGACCGGGAGCATTACGTTATAGGTGAGGGTCCGGTTTATGCGAGGCCGTTATATGCGATGTCTATTGTAGTTCATTATTCTCCATAAATACAATAGGTCAATGAGACGGGTGGTAGCGCAATGGTAAAACGTTTTGACTTCGGAGTCAAAGGCCAAGGGTTCAAATCGATGTTCGCGGAAGTTACCTTTCTGCCGATATAATATGTACCGTGGGAATTTACACTTATCATCCTTGGTCTATCAGTACCAGCCGGTGCTCGCATGTTTACTGCACCATTCAGCCGCTACGGATGTTGTGGGTTTCCTCCTGCCATAAACTGACAAAGCGTACTATAAGTACCAGCCGGTGCTCGCAGGTTTACTGCACCATTCAGCCCTCACGGATGTTGTGGGTTTCCTCCTACCATAAACTGACAAAGCGTAATATAAGTACCAGCCGGTGCTCGCAGGTTTACTGCACCATTCAGCAGCCGCTACGGATGTTGTTGGTTTCCTCCTGCCATAAACTGACAAAGCGTAATATAAGTACCAGCCGGTGCTCGCAGGTTTACTGCACCATTCAGCCCTCACGGATGTTGTGGGTTTCCTTCTACCATAAACTGACAAAGCGTAATAAGTACCAGCCGGTGCTGGCAGGTTTACTGCACCATTCAGCCGCTACGGATGTTGTGGGCTTCCTCCTGCCATAAACTGTGATATAAGTGAAACAATCTTGAATACATCTATAGTATATATCTACAACCATATCCTGATCCTTTGCTATATCCTGTGTTTACAAAGGATCACTAGAAGGCATTTCTATTCTAAACGGGTGACTACACCTATAACAGTATTCATTGGTTCCACTTGAGGATAATTCCTTCAGTAACGTACAAAATTAAAGCAGTCGGAAATACGTTTTATTGCAAAAGATAGCAAAACGTCGTCTAGCCATATCGAGTAAAAGCCTCACTTCTGTGTTTCTGCGGTTGTTCCATACACCTCGGCACTGAAGTCTCGGCACTTTCTGGAATATAAGTCGTCCTAGGGAACGAGTCATCTGCAGCTAATAAACCCATCAAACGTGACTTTTAATACGCCCTTTGAGTATTTGCAGGACTTCAGTTGGAAACAATGTCCGTGTCCAGACCGTTTTGAGAACATCCTTTTCCTGAAACCGCCGTCTATTTCAGGACCTCTGGTTCTGATCGTGGCCTAGGCGTTGTGATGGTAACTTTGTTAGTAAATTCTCAAGGGAAGACAAGTGTTCGTGAAGTGTCTAGGTCAACTTCTATAGGTCTGCAATTAGGACGGATTCGGCTGTGTGTTTTGATGCCTGAAATGGGAAGAAATATTGGTGAGGGCATATTTACTAATCGTAATTGGAGACTGCGTAGAAATGGGACTTAATATGAGGACACATGTCTTGCTTTACAGCCAGTTTACAGTCTGAGTGAACCCACGTGCATTGGAATGGGTTTCCTGCCGCCAATGGTTATGTTCATGCTATCCATGTACTCTTAGGCCTGCTAAAACCTATATGCTGGTCCATCCTCGAACCCCAGGCTATAATGACTACACATAACCTCCGCCAAGCAAGCCATGATAGCCATTGTTTCGAGGATAATTTTGGCCATGAACGTAAATGGTCAAAACACTCGACGATTAAAACATGTCTAAAGAATTTAACTTTGTATTAGATGACTTATTGCATTGTTTCTCGAAGCTCTCGTTACTACGAGACCGTACGAACTCTCATAGCCATCTACAATACATGGGGATCGTGAACTTACGAAAGCGCTATGGTCACGTAGTGGATATGATAGCTTCGAGAAACGACACCCAGATATGCATAGCCTACACGAACGTTGCAAATTATCATTGTACACATATTCGCATAAACAAACGGTACACATAAACATACGGTACACATAAACATACGGTGTGGAAAAGGTATCACATTAATATGATCGCTTGACATATAAAGCGACATATGCGATGGAATAGGTCTAAATACCTGTATAATAATAATGTGCGCATTTAACTTGTTACGCTGGGAATTGTATACTCATACCACTACACTATTACCCCGATCAATAGTGTTCTTATTTTCTTTCTCAACTCCATGGGGAGTATACAGCACATATACGGTACGTAATACCATAGCTAAAGGTCGCGCCCACCAAGCACCGACCTTTCCATACCATTATACTTGCGTCTCCATCTATTACACATCAAAGACCTAGAATAAATGAGTCTGGACACACATACCAAATAATGCGTGCAGTGTGGATCCCAATACGATGCATTTGAGCGACACATGATTGGCCTTATTGTATCTGTGTTTTGTTGAATAATATTGTAAAATTAGCCAACCTTTCAAATTTGGTCGCGGGCCCCGAGTGTAGGGAATGGTCAACAACTGTTTCGGCAGACATTGTTACACGGACCGGAAGTGTAAATACGCGTCATTCAATTTCGTTGGTTGGTGCGGTCACACTGCGTTTTGGTGTCGTTACACGAGATGAGAGTGTAACGTTTCATCCTACAGCTATGGGTCTTGAATCTCTTGACACACAACAACCTTTTAATGATCATGGATGCCAGTATGTGTCATGGTGTCGTTTCTAGAAGCTCTTGTAAGTATCAGATCCCCATGTATTATAGATGGCCACGAGAGTCCTTATGGTCTCGTAGTATATATGAGACCTTCGAAAAACGATACCCCGGATTGTAAATAGTTTAATAATAATAATAATAATAATAGGCCACTTATAATGCGTCAAATCCACCCCCTAAGGCATACTCTAAGCGCCACATTAGTATCCCCGGTCAATGGATCATTGTACACTCAGTGTTCCTTCTCAACTCCTTAAGCCTAGTTCTGCACCTCTGCGATTGCCGACACATACTTTCCATAATCGTAGTTATATATATTGGGCGCGTGTACCTCCGTGGATTCTGAAACACTGCTTCGCATCCGTAGTTATACGGACCGGAAGTGTAAATACGGCGTATACGCAGCATTCAACCCTGTTGATGCTGACACGCTGTGTATTGACAACTTGTGGTTACAATGACAGGAACTATAACGACACATCACTGCTACTCTATCGCTGCCGACACATTGTTTCGATTACTGTTCCGGTTGATTGGACCGGAAGTGTAATTACGCACCGTGCACCTATATGGATGCTGAAACACTGCTTCGGCATCCGTGATTGTAAACACGGACAGGAAGTGTAAACCCGAATTGTTAAACTCTATTTGGCACTATTTTGCTTTGGCAATCGTTACAATGACCGGAAGTGTAACTCCGTATCCTTCAACTCCGGGATTGCAGACATGTTCTTTCAGTACTCATTGTTACACGAGGAATCAAGTTAAACGACGCATCCTGTAGCTCAATAGTAATTGACACAATGCTTCGCCATTCATGATTACATGGATTTAGAAGCGTAGTACTTCTATGGATTCTGACACTATACGGCAATACGATCTCGAAAATCTCTGTACAAGAAACCTCCAGCAAACTGGATATAATCTTTTCTGAGCTAGCGTTTCGGTAAACGTAGTTTCATGAACCGGAAGTGTATGCACACATCCTCCAACTGCCTTCACAGAGTCGTGGTTCTATGGTCTTTAACGACGTATCCTATTATCCAATACACGTATTGGTGTGTAATATTTTCGTCATTCATGATTCGATTATAAGTACTATATTTATAAAGACGCATCCTATAGCTCTAAGGATGCTGACTCCGGTGGTTCACCAACCGTAGTTCCATGAACCGGAGGTGCTGACACGCATCCTCCAACTGCCTTCACAATCATGGTTACAAGGGCAACGATTTCAACGACACATCCGCCATATCTGTTGATCCTGACACAGGCGGTCGTGGCTACATCCATATTATGGGTGCTTGGTTTACATAGAACACTACGACACCGTTACCATCGTAGAGCACTATCAAGTTAGCGTATCGATCCCAACATCTCCGGCCACTTCTAGCGACTCCGCAGGATCTGCCCGGGGAACACCGGCTCAGGAGTCAAGTTCTCAGTCAACTACATCCATTTATCCCCACGTTATGTCTCTACGTAACACGTCAAATTTCACTCAAAGTGTCATAACTCAGGCACACCGTTATAGTTCACAATTTACGAGACAATGCCCAACATTTGACAGTTATTGCCCCAAATATGCATGAATGTCCATGGTTTGCGAAATATACATAATTGGTTATACCGGTATTCAAACACGATATATTCAAACTGTAATTGATTATGCAATGGAAATACTATTGACTGGGATTTTTTTAAGGAAGGGCATTTGTTAGCAAATTATTCCATGAATGTCCATGGTATACATAATACGATATATTCAAAATGGAATGGATCATGCAATAAAAATAATATTAACTATTTTTAGGAAGCGTACTGAATCATGATAATCTGACCTAATTTCTTGGCATGGTATATCAAGCTAATATAGACGTGGTATGTCTGTAAATAATAAGTAACTGAATACCGTATTATACTAAATCCCCGGAGTAAACGTTTCAATATCACCATGACTCGTCTTGTAGACTTTCAGCGTAACATTAAAACAATTGTCTATTGTCAAAAACAACTGACGTAATTCATCTGGGACAATTGGAGCTATACATGTTTTTATACGAGTCTACTGACTTGGTTCTTTTGGGAAAGGGAATGAGAATTGAACTCTGTCAACAATGATAAACTGTTCCGCAGCAAGCTCTGTGTATTGGCACTGCAGACTGGTGAATGCTCGTGGGACGTCAATTATACGAAGGCGAGTACGTTAGACTTTTTAAAACTCAAATTTACCAAGCTGTATTCAATAGGACTAGTGGTGAGCTTCACTAGTGGTGTGAGGACTAACTTTCTTTTTCCTATCTGTTACTAATATTTTACATACTCTATTTTGTCTTTGGCATGGCATTTCTTTGTAAATAAAATTATTTCATGGAAAGTATCTCCCTAAAAATATATTCGGTTTTAACAACATGATATTTCATTCATCTCGATAACCAAGCAATAAAACGACCCCCCACTGTTTATGTTTATTTATGATGTGTCCAATCATTTAAATATCCGAAGAACTCTCTAATGGGAAAGCTGGTGAATAATAGATCTAATTATAGTTATAGTAGTTGTATTTATGTTACATAATTCCAAAATGAAACACTTCCATTTCCTTTGAAACATATCTGAACCATATTGGATAGTGTTCTATCGAAACAACTATTATAACACAGTATATGTATTGGCTCACGGTAGCAGTGTAACCAGCTCGTAACATGCCTCTATATCATCGGAAGTGACGCCATCTTGGAAAAGCTTCCAGTGACCATTACTAAGATGGCGTCTCATCCGGTGATCATGAGAGGTCAACATGCTTCCCGGAAGACAGGTTACACTACTCACTGCGATATATAGAACTAAAAGGGTAAATAAGTTGGAAACGCTCAATATGTTCTCGATCCAGTCAATGTGTTCGGTGTCGAGTTAATGTGTTCAGTGTCGAGCTAATGTATTCCCTGTCTAATCTGCACTTCAGGTACTTGGTCAAAGTTTGACCCAAATGACCATACGGTCTTTGACATTTGACCTTGTCTTCTCATGCTTTTGAAATCCTTTATAAGGTTACTACTATTTGAGCTGTCTGCGGATTGATTTATTCCATTGTAGATCTAAATCACCATCGTCTTGGAGTATTTAACAAATTGATTTCCATCAGAGTCAACGGATTCGGGGCCAGCGGGTCTCATCCCGCTTTTTGGACAAGTGCTCCTCGAGAGGAAAAAGGTTCAATATTAGTTCAGTCCAGACGAGATAGGGTCGGTGAATGATAACAGAAGCAGCAAGTGTGTGTGTGTGTGTGTGTGTGCGTGTGTGTGTGTGTGTGTGTGAGTAATGTGAGTGTGTGTGTGCGTGTGTGTACATGTATGTGTATGTACTAGTATGTGATAATGTGTGTACTAGTATGTGTGTGTGTGTGTGCATGTACTAGTATGTGTGTACTAGTATGCGTGTGTGTGTGTGCGCGCGTGCCTGTGTGCGTGTGTGTGTGAGTAA
>JAVCKZ010075176.1:0-13300 GCA_034780755.1 Lepetodrilus elevatus
AGTCAAAACGAGCTTCATTTTTGCTCATTTCTACCAATACCATTCATATTTGAACAATATTTTTTGCTAATAACGTTATAAAAAATGCTAAACTAGCCATTAGAAGAAACATGTCCTGGCACTGGAGATGTCCTTTAAGTGCTTCATATTGCAGAGTTATTCCCATATTTTATAAAGTTAATAGTGAAATCTCTAATTAAATGCTTCACATTGCAGATGCCTTCCTGGTTATTCTGGCAATCCGTTGCGCCCCGGAGACTACTGTCAAATTGGACGTAAGAAATATGTTTTCACCTTTTATTACACAGAAGGGAGTGGGTGGTAGCATAGTAGAAGGCCAAAGGCCCTGGGTTCAAATCCCATCCTGAGGGCCCAGCATCAATATTCGCGAAAGTTACCTTTCTGACGCAATATTGATAGGATGTGCTGTCTGTAGAGTGGCAATACAGTTATCATTCTTGGTCTTGTCAGTACCAGCTGGTTCTTGCAAGTTTACTGCAACATTAAGTGTTATGGATGTTGCAGGTTTCCTCCTGCCCAAAACTGACTTTGGAAATTGGCTCTAAACCCAAATTTAATATAATAAATAAAAATCGCCATTGTTCATCCATCTCCAGGCGTCCAGTGCGAGTGTGACCAGAGAGGAACTGTCCCCAACACTCAGTGTGACCCCAACACTGACCAGTGCCAGTGCAAGGTAAGGGGAGACCACTCCCACTCATTATCAATACCTTGGTGGTGTTCCATTCCTTCTTCAAATATACTAGTATATGTTTTTATTTTTTATATTTTTTATTCTTATTTGACTTCAACATCGTTTAATTACATAAAATCAAAATAATCGAACAAAAACTAAAACACTTACAATGTCTTGAGTGGTTTTAAAGACAAGAAACTGTACTAAATCTTGGAATTGTTTTATGTGTTCTAGGCATACGTGCAGGGTCTGAAGTGTAACACGTGCGTGGCTGGTTACTTCCATCTGGACGATGCAAACACCCAGGGTTGTCTTTCCTGCTTCTGTATGGGCGTCACCAACCAGTGTACCAGCTCTGGTTACTACCGAGATGTGGTCAGTGCAGTTACCTCCCTTGCTTTTATGTTTTTGTAAGATGGCGGCCATCTTTGTACATGCATTAGAGTTCTTACTGAGGCATGGTCAATTCAATTGCTCCCCTTTGTTTTATGTATCTGAAAACATTACGACAATAGTGGCCATCTTTGAAAATACATGTTCTATGCAATATTTTTATGTTTTATTAAACTTTTATGTCATGAATTATTATTTCAGTAGTGTCAGGTATTTTGGGTTGTTTTATTAATTTTATTAATTGGCATAATTTCCATTGAATCTTGGAGTAAAGTTATGTAATATCTATAGAACCTTTCAATACTGTTTCTATATATTATTGCGTATCTTTTCTACATTGTTTTGAAGTATACAAGCCATATAGCTCATAGGTATTACTATATAACATACATTTTCCAAATCTTTCCTCGGAGTAAAATCATCCTTTTTCTTTTTCAGATTCGACCTCAATTCAATGCCGATGGCAGTCACAACTTCGGTTTAACCAACAGACGTCTCAGTCGTATGATAAAGGACGGGTTTGAGGTCGATGCCAGTCGGAACCAGATCACATTCACCTCTTTTGATGGAATCCAACAAGAAAGGGAGAGCTTGTTCTTCCAGCTGCCCCCTCGTTTCCGTGGTAACAAGGTCAGACTTCACGTCTGCTTCAATGGAATAGAATTACCGTATTCGACGTATTAAATGCCCTGCTGCAATAAATGCCCCCCTTAAACTATTTTAAATAATAACAATATTTCATACCTTATAAATGCTGCCATTTGCATTTCTTTTCCAAGGAGGTATTACTGGAATTACCTCCCTTTGTGAAATTCATTCTAAAGACTGAAGTAAATTTGCATTTTTTTCATACTTGAATTTTGTTAGCGCCCCAGGCATTTAATACGGTAACATATTGTATTCTTTCTTGAAGCTTTCATATCCACAATAAGACTAGTGCTGTAGTAAGTTCCCGATCATTATGTACAGGAGATTGCTACGAGAGTGCTTATAGTCTTGTAGTAGATATGAGAACTTCAAGAAAACATCCTGAATAGGCCAAAATTGTGTAAAGGGACCTAAATTGTTCAGCGCCAATGGCATATGTTTTAGAAAGCACTGCACCTACGTTTTTGATGATTGTAGGCAAAGATACCTCTGGTATAGGCAAATATATCTCTGGTATAGGAAAAAATATATCTGCTATAGGAAAAAATATCTCTGGTATAGGAAAAATATCTCTGGTATAGGCAAATATATTTCTGTTATAGGCAAAGATATCTCTAGTATAGGCAAAGATGTTTTTGGTATAGGAAAATATACCTTAATTGTTCAGGTCTAATGGCGTATGTTTTAGGAATCATTGCACCAAAGTTTTAGAGGATGATAGGCAAATATATCTCTGGTATAGGCAAAGATATTTCTGGTATAAGTAAAGATAGCTCTTGTATAGGCATAGATATCTTAGTCCGGCAAGGAAATAGCGTATAAGTACTTGTGTACTGATGTTCTGTTTCTCAATCCTAGGTGTCGTCGTACGGAGGCTATCTTAGATTCACACTGGAATACAACGTCGCCTACGACGATGGACAAACTTACATGGATGTGGATCTCGAAATAATCGTAAGTAAAAGCAAAGACCATTGAATCAGTCTTAGTATCAATGGTATTACTATGCTGCTAACAAAATTTAGTCTTTGTAATCAAAGTTTGAGAATGTCTTTTTTCTCTTTATATGTTATTATTTTTTGTTTATTTTTTACATCCCAATTAGGAGATTGTGAAAAAAATGTGATATTGTTGAAATTTCATTTTTTTACTGATGACTTGTCTATAACTGATACGTGTAATACAACATTGCCTAATTTAGCAAGGATATTGTTAAAATAATTATCTTTAAGTTGTAATGGAATGTTATTAATCCAATTGTTTACATTATACTAAACATTACCAGCATATTATTTTAAAACTTGATGATGCTTGATGATGTTTTAATTTCTTTTTATTTCTTTTTAATTTCTTTTTTTATGAATTCATGACAAATTTGTATTTATATTGTTTTCATTTTCAGAGCGGTGATAAGCGACTGTACAAGATCTTCAGCCCCTCGTCTAAGCCTGTGGAGCCTCAGTCATATGAAATCCTGCTCCTAGAGGTGAAGTAACATTTACAATTGTATTCAGACCTATGATATCATATTCATAAATACGTTAAAAAGAATCAGGATGCTCTAGTTCACACATATTGAGAGACATATTTTTATATTTTATTCATTTATTTAATCTAACAACATCCATCTCCCCGAGGGTAGGGTAGAATGCTGAGCTATGTCTGACTATGCTTCCTAAGTAAGTTAGATCACGTGGCCTAGTTGTTGTTTTTTGCTCCACAATCATTCAGAAAATACCACTATTCATGTATTTCAATTTAGCTCCACAATCATTATGATAATATAGTTGGTCGTGGTTTTCAATGGCATCACAATCATTCATTCACAATCATTCAGAAAATACCACTATTCATGATTTTCAGAGAGTATTACTACCGGTATACAGTTTTTCCCCAATTAATTCCACAATCATTCATGTTTTTCAATTGCTCAAGGAATATCACACTACCGGGTATTCATAAATTTGTAGTATCCACAATCATTCATGTTTTCCAATTACTCAGGGAACACCACATTATTCATCAATTTTTAATATCCACAAGCATTCATGGTTGTTGCACTATTCCTGGTTTTTTCCCAGTCATCCTTTTCCGTTAATTCCATGATAATTCATGTTTTTCAATTGCTCAAGAAATATTATACTATTTATCAATTTTTAATATCCACAATAATTCATGGTTCCTCTTTTTTCAGTCCTCCTTCCGATCTCTGGATGGGTCGTCTCCGACGCGCGAATCATTCCTGACCCACCTGGCTGCCATCGACGCCATCTTGATCCGCGCCACACACCACACCATCATGGCCAGCGCCACACTCCGCGACATCAGCATGGACATCGCGGTCCCGCACGCCACCGGCGAGCGCCGCGCCCTGCAAGTCGAGAGTTGTCAATGTCCCGAAGGCTACACGGGTCTGTCGTGCGAGGTAGGTCATGTATGTTGTTGGATGGTAACTTTCTGACGCGATCATTATAGGATGTACTGTCTGTACCATTGCAATGCAGGTATTATTCTTGGTCTGTCAGTACCAGCTGATACTTGCAGGTTTGCTGCAACATTCAGCACTATGGTTGTTTCAGGTTCCCTCCTACCCTATAAGCTGACAAGTCGTGATATGTGAAATAATATTGAAAGCCCTAAAACCCAATACATACAAAAATACAATAATAAAAATAAAAGTAAAAAAAAAAGAAAATATAATGCAAAACAAAGAAAAAATATATATACTGGTAATATTTAATTGTTAAGATATGATCACATCCACCTATACACATTTCTCTTGTATTGCGCTGTAGGAGTGCGCCTCTGGATATCTCCGCGTGACGGAACCAGGAACTCCACTAGGCCGCTGTATCCGCTGCAGTTGTAACGGACACGCCACGTCCTGTGACCCAGAATCTGGACGTTGTCTGGTGGGTACCCTTCCTCATTCCTTCCTTCTTCCTTCTTCCTTCCTTCATACCTCATTCCTTTCTACAAATCCTTCTTTCCTACCTTATTCCTTCCTACCTCATTCCTTCTTCCTTCTTCCTTCCTTCCTACCTCATTCCTTTCTACAAATCCTTCTTTCCTGCCTCATTCCTTCCTACCTCATTCCTTCTTCCTTCTTCCTTCCTTTCTACCTCATTCCTTTCTACAAATCCTTCTTTCCTACCTTATTCATTCCTACTTCATTCCTTCATTCCTACTTCCTTCCTTTTTCCTACATCTGGATGAAGTATTCACTCACCTATCTAAAGCAATAAATCAATCAATCCTACCTCCTTTCTTCTTTCCTTCCCTTCCACCCTTTCTTCATTTGTTTCCTCTTTCCATTATACAAATTATTTCTCCCTTTATCCTTCGTTCCATTTCCTTATAACCATTGATCCTCCCTCTTTCCTTCCTTCTCACCTTTCCTTTTCCTTTATTCATTCATTCCATTCCTCCTTGTCCGTCATTTATTCCCCGCCCTTCAACCCTCTCACTCCCTGTCATACATAAATTCAAATCAGTCCAGTAATATGTTTTCTTTGTTGCTATATTTATGACATTCAAAGATAAATGTTTTAATGTGTGATAGTAATTAATTGTGGGAATCTGATTTCAGAATTGTGCTGACAACTCTGAAGGAGACCGATGCGAGAAATGCAAAACTGGTTACTATGGCGACCCGACAGGCAGGACGTCCCATGACTGTCGAGAGTGCCCATGTCCCCTCACCATTCCATCCAATCAGTGAGTAGAACACACACACACACACACACACACACACATAACACACACACACACACACACACACACACACACACACACACACACACACACAGACACACACTAAATACAGAACAATCAAAACGTTGGATGTAGAGTAAAAACATGGAAGAACAATATAGAAAATGCTTTATATTATGCTCATAAAATAGTTGCCACCCGAGACATTCCTCTGTATAATAGATGTAATAGACTCTAGTGTTTCGTTGGAACGGTGTTCTGCTTTGTATAATTTTATGAGATTTTGGGTATATTATACAATCAAATTCAAAGGAAAACGTAACTTTATTGACACGCTACATGCCAAGAATCTTAGGCATTTCAATCAAACAGAAGATTCAGCAGATTGCAAGAAGAACCAGTGATAACCCTGTCCAGTCATCATATCAGCGGATAACTGCCAACACATGGCATTTTATATCCTGGCATTTTCTTTCACATTTCACATTTCACTGGAGTGATCAAGTAAGGAAATGCGGTTCTCCACAACATTCTTGGGATATAGGAGCACGTATTTCTTGAGAATGCCCCCACGTAGCATGGGATTCTCATATGAGACATTAGTCGTCCTCTAAAACGAGACCCAGTACTTCCTTAAACATACGATACTAGGCATTCACTGATTGCATATTGAGAGTGATCTGCCATCGTCCCCGGAACCCATGGTGTGTTAACTGCAGCATAAGAAGCCCTGTTTAGCAGCATGTATCACACTAATCTTGTCCGTACAGCATGAACGTCTAATGTCTCCTTAAAAACTGCTTGCTAGTCTGTGTCACACCTTGTATCATAGGCAGGAATTACCACCCAAATACTCCTATTCAAAATGACCAATAGATCAGTTAATTATAAGCATGTCTAGAATTCTGGATTCATTATTTACTTTCACCCTCTGAAACTATGAGTCTACGTTGCGGCATCCTCAATATCGAGACTCTATTGATTGCTTTTTTCATACGCTACAGCTCGAGACGTACGTTTAAAGATACCCTGAGTCAGTGCGTTAGAGGATGTTATGACTACAATGTCTTCTAGTTAACGCAAGACCTTATTTTGTGGATGCGCCATGTTAATTGTCTATACCATGTTAACTCGTTGTTGTAATGTGTATCTCCTCCAGCTTCTAGTATTCTATTCATAAAACATAGAATCTGCAAACATGACATTGTGTAACGTGTGTACATGATGCGCATATTCTGCAGAGTTTAGTCTGTTTCCGGTGCCAGTTTTCATTGTAGGAGGCACGAACATGACTGCAGCGTATTTCTTTTTTTAACACGAAACCTTCATCCCTGGATTACGTTGCGTGTTTTCCTAGGATCACATTTGCACCAACACCAACAGCACAAAGGCGGGCGCGTAGGGATGCAGCACGTAGTTGTAACGGAACAGTTACCTAACCTGACAGAGTTGCTTCCATAATCATTTCTCATCCTGTTCTTGTAGACTAAATCTTTACCAGGTGTGCGTTCAATCAGCACAGGGCTGAATAAGTCGCTTAAACTGGTTTCCTGTCACATGTACGGTTAATACTACTCTTGAGACAGTGACTAGTTTCGTAAGCCGCTTGCAAGCCACTTGTGTCGTTGAATGCACCACAAATGCGCCTACGTATACATTAACAGCCGGTCTGAAGCCGGGGAAGTCATGACCTCGTAATCAGTAGGACATTATAAATAGTTATACTGCCGTTTCCCTCTCGGAACAACATCTAGTTGTGACTCCCATTTGGTACGTTTTTTTTATCTGTAGTGTAGTGGGGAAACTAAATCAAGGAAGGCCATCCTCTTGTTATGTCTGAAAGGTTGTGACTCGACCTTTTTGGTGAATATAGCCTACACATCCTTAGGTTAGACACTTGACTTGTAAGCTAATTAGAGAGTTCTTTTTGATAAGTTGGTAGGATTCGAGGTAACTTCCATACATGTCCGAGGTTAAAACACACACACACACACACACACACACACACACACACACACACACACACACACACACACACACACACACCCCAACCCCAACCCACACCCCATTACTTCCTCTTCAAAATAGGTTTAAACTACCACGAATATTGAATTATTTATTCCTCTGATGTCAAAACATAGTTTAATTTCAAATTCTAGCGACACCATACCTCCTGGATTGTATTTTTAAGTTCTATAACTGGATGTGTTGTGTTGATCTAAAATGAACTGGAAAATATCACAGACTAATTAATATTACAGGATCTGCAAATCTAGCACATTCCTGTTAAAAAGTCGTTTTCACAGGTAGTGCCTCCCATCCGATAACACTCAAACAGCGATTATACCGACGCTCTCTGAAGCTACTCTCGCAGCGTAAACATCAAAAGTAGCCCAATAGTAAACTTAAAACCACTGCACGTCCCAGTGTAAGCTAAACAGACACATTCCAGCGTTCCTAGGCAATGCAAGAACGATGGGTTCCTAGTTCCATAGCAACGTCACGTTTTCAGAACATCCTTGTTTCAATTTGTCTCCAGAAACCGGAAGTAGGCCAGTAGATATGCACGTATCCACATATTACCCTCAAAGCCCAGTGAGATGTTCAAGATTACATGCGTAGATTAATCTATTGCTCTGGTGGTTTCCAATAGACATGCACGAGTCCACATATCACTACCCTCGAAACCCAGTGAAATGTTCCAGATTACATGCTTAGATTAGGCCTATCTTATGCTCTGGTGGGTGGAATGGCATGTCCATTTAGACTACTACAATACAGACATACGGTCCATGTCGACCAGATGGGATAGAATTAGCCTGAAGGGAAACAGGAAGAAGCAACCATATGCCAGAACCTTAAGTGTTTTTCACCTGTAGAATCATTGGTTGTAGGCGGGATGTTGTAAGCGTGTGGGGTTGGTGTGGGAGAGGGGGTTGGTGGCACCTTGTTTATTGGAAGAAGACAGCTCAGGGGGTCAGATTTGGTTTTTTTTGGTTAGGAATGCGAAATAACGACATGGGGAAGAGGAAGAGGTGCGATACCAGGGTTGCATACCATTGGTGTTTTCACTTGTATAATGTTTACCAAGCTTAGGCACGTACAGGTGTTGTAACCTAATTGTAATCTTGGCTTAAATTATTTCCCAGATGTTTATGAAAATAAGTTCTTTATGCCATGTATTAGTATTTTTATTTTACTACGCTTTGAAGCGAATTCAATGAAAATTAGTAATATTTTTGACCGTACAATGGCTGACATGTCCATGATGAGGGCCAACATTGACAATATTTATAAAATGATATGAAATTTGGAAATGTCATACTAAATTATTATCAAATGTATTTACATGTATTGTATCGTAATTCTGTCAGTGTGTTATTTTACACAAAACAACATCACCAGTATCACCAGGCCCCCGAGATTAAGAAACATTTTGAGTACAAATTCATGCTCAAGATAAAACATTATACGGCGATTTGTGAACAAAACCCTGAGTTCACATTCAAAGAAAAAAGGTTTGTAATTTCGGAGCTGGATATGGTAATATTATATCATGTGCAACACATTACATACACTATTCGTCTACTCGGACCTCCCTTGTATATATCACATAACTGTCACTGTTTAGCTTTACACACATTTCCATAATTTCACTTGTCATTCCCAACAGTGTTATTTCAATCTAAAAGTCGGAGCGGATTGTGCTCACATCTGAAATTGCACGACGTCAGGTTCCGATCCGTTTACGTTAACTACCGATGATGTCCGAACAGGTTGTAGCGAGTATACATCATTCGAGACCTGTCGCCCGTTTCCGTAATCTACAAGAAGATTATTGAAGGCGAATGGGGAGCGTAGGACTGAAATAACTGGAAGGTACCGAAAGAAGAGAACATATCAAAGCATGAGATTTGTTACCGTCACTTTAAATTTGTAATATGCATGTACTCTGTCAAGATACATTTTGCAGGGTTTTCCCCAGCTGTGTTGTAAATACTTCCCGTGATATAGATAGGTATATCATGTCTATATTGAACCATTTCTAATTATTATCTCGAGATAGTAATCAAGGAAAATACCCGTCACAATTAAATAGATGTGTTCTGACGGCGAATTCCAATGTTTATAGAATGTGTTGTTTGTGAGTAGATAGCTAGAGGAGGTATACGTGATGAGTATGCGTGGATTAAGAGACATAGATGTTCTGCTGTCCGTCCATATTCTAAATATATCCTAATAACAACTCTGCAGGTTCCACAATAGAGGGGACTTAATGCACAATAGAGGGGACTTAATTACTTATGTCCTGCTATTGTTTGCATTATGACCTGACAAAGTTCCTACCAAATAGTAATAAAGCCAATGGTATTATTTGAGCTTAGTTGACGGTTATGCTTATTGGGAGTTATGATATCATGCACATATTTATATATCCTAGATGTAATGCCAAGAAATAATGGTTTTGCTTGGCTTGAGTGATAGAAAATAGTATATGTGTTTGTTTCAAGAAAGAATCGTATAGCGACAGTCCAGGTGTAAATCGGTTATAAATATGGTTTTGCTTGCAACGTGTGCGGTAGAAATTAGGTGGGTTTGAAATGTTGATGCAACCTAGAAACATACGAGAGTACATGCTATGGTCTCGATATTGAGCTTCTGGTTTGTTTCAGGAAAGAATAGTAACAATCCGGATGTAAATTCTAGGTTTACGTCACTTCCTGTTATAATAAAACAATGGCGTATGTTTCTGCAGCTATCGTGATTCATGCCCGGACAACTGTAGACAACCTTTTCGTAAAATGCAAGCCAGGAAATGGTTCCTTGAGGTTTTCCATAGCTGCAGTTAATAAATTACTCTGCTTAGATGGTTTCGTTAGATTTGTATCATTTCAATGCATTAAATCACGTTCATAAGAGAACGACTGCACTATCAAAGCATAACTGTTGCCTTCGGATGCGAACCTACCACATAGTGATATTATTGACCTTCTGGTCGCCACAGGAGTTGAGATAAGTTACATTAGCAACCATCTACTTCCCACATTTGATGTCGATGAAGCGAGAGTACAGTACCACCGGTATGTAAAACACCTGCCAAAACATACCAAGTCGGGGTTATCTGTCCCGCATTCCGGAAACAGCAGGCTTGACCACTGCGCCAAAACGCCAAACTGATGGAGCTACTTAGTTTAGTGTCTGTGTATGTACCTACAATGCATAATGTAGGGTCTACTTATCTTTTCTTTAATAAGTCTTGGGGTCCCGTTCCAAAGAACGATCGTAGCGCTACGAGAGTCGTAGCTCCACATAGTATACACGCTATATGAGTTACGACTCTCGTAGCGCTACGATCGTTCTGTGCGAAGGGAAACAACTCCAAGGCAACCGTAATTCCAGCTTCACGGTCATAGACTGCGGTCACTACACCATTGCTACAAATTTACGCCGCTTTGCACAGAACTTCAGAAGATCATTAAAATACTATTGGTGGAACTGGAACTTTGAACTACGGGGATTCATTATCTCCCTTTACATGCCTGACCTTCGAACTTGTCCACAATGGCCTACTTCGGGCGTTTACGCTAGTCTAGCCCGGAAGTGTCATTGTGCATGTCTAGTTGTTGATATACAAGCTTTCGTGCTTCGTGGGCCGTCCTATAGCACGTTCGTGACGTCATTCTAGGATTGCTTTTGCGACTTTGCACAAAATCTAGCATTTCTCTATAGTCTAGATCCTCGAGAAACCGCCCGAAGTAGGCCAATGAGAAGAAGAAAAACATCCAAATGAAACTACTTTTACTCTGTGTACGTACTGTTTGTCATGCTTACTTTCTTTAACGAGTTACCTTGAATGTGTTTATCCTACAAGGAATGCTTTATCATCGTTCTCGTTCAAAGTAAAACATCTTAACGAAGGCATTCGAATAGGATAACTAATTAAGATGTCCCCATACATTTAGCTTTTACTGTACTAAATCCAACTTGAATGCATTGCATTAGCAAATAATGAACCTCCAGAAAGTTGAATAACTTTGAAAAACAACAATTAACTGGTGTTTTATCTAAATTAATGTAGTAATTAGGAAAGACACGGTCACATTTAAACATGGATATGCTACAAAGACGCACATTAATAGTTTTAAGAGAGCAACTTTAATTCTGTGTATGATGATATATCATAAGAATAATAATAAGAATATATCATACAATAGGCTACAAACTCGCTTGGACGATGTGATGACATTTTTATACATAGCCAATACCAAACCAGCTTCCGCTTATCAGATTCCAATATTATATATATCCGTGAGTCGCTTTTGGGTAATAAAACACGTGCATAGGCCACCATCTAGCATAATCATATGAACTAATCGCTTGCGGCGTCTATGTCTGGCAGTAGTCATATACCGGGGATGTAGCTCAGATGGTAGAGCGCTCGCTTAGCATGTGAGAGGTACGGGGATCGATACCCTGCATCTCCAATTTTTTTTTCTCTTTTAATATTAATATTAAATATATAATGCCTTGTTATGCGGTTTCTTCTTTTAATCAGACATATTTATTCTTTTTCAAATGTAGCCTACGATGCTAAGATATGTCGAAGATGTACATGTATTCAAATAACAAATACTGTCCAACTAATAAACCAACGCTTAAAATAAAATAAAAACGCATCAATTTGAGCTCCGACACCAGCCAACACTGAAAGTCAAGGTAGTGAGATAATATCATTAATGGAGATCTCCTATATGAAAGAAAACTGGAATTGTGTCTATCTCTACCATCGGTCTGGTGGTGTATTTCTGGAAGGCAATACATCAAGATTTTACGTGAGATTCTTCTGTTGAGCGACGCGAGCACATCTGCAGGTGGTACACAACACCGTGCAGACGCACACCTGCAGATGTAGTAAATCATATAGCTTAATAGTTTTTAACGATATTATGTCGTAACCCGAGAACTTTCTCTAACCCTGCATACCTTCAACTTCAGCAGTGAGCAGAGCACTTTGAAACGGTGGATTGGGCGCTTCAAATAGCCTACATATAGCAGTAGTAATAGTAGTAGTCGTAGTAGTAGTAGTAGTAGTAGTTATTGTTGCTGTTGTAGTATCGGTATTAGTGATGGTGTATAGTAGTGGTGGTAGTAGTAGTAGTAGTATGTAGTAGTAGTATGTAGTAGTACTAGTAGTAGTAGTAGTATGTAGTAGTAGTAGTAATATATGTGTAGTAGTAGCAGTGGTGGCAGTAGAAGTATGTAGTAGTAGTATTATGTAGTAGTTGTAATAGTGGTGGTAGCAGTAGTAGTAATAGTAGTATGTAGTAGTAGTAGAAGTGGTATGTAGTAGTAGTAGTAGTAGTAGCAGTGGTAGTAGCAGTGGTAGTAGTATGTAGGAGTAGTAGTAGTGGTAGTAGTAGTAGTATGTAGTAGTAGTAGTAGTATGGACTAGTAGTAGTGGTAGTGGTAGTAGTAGTAGTAGTATGTAGTAGTAGTAGTAGTGGTGGTAGTATGTAGTAGTATGTAGTAGTAGTAGTGGTGGTAGTAGTATATAGTAGTAGTGGTGGTAGTAGTAGTATATAGTAGTAGTATGTAGTAGTAGTAGTAGTGGTGGCGGTAGTAGTAGTATGTAGTAGTAGTATGTAGTAGTAGTAGTATGTAGTAGTATTAGTAGGTGTGTGGTAGTAGCAGTGGTGGCAGTAGAAGTATGTAGTAGTAGTAGTAGTAGTATGGACTAGTACTAGTAGTAGTGGTAGTGGTAGTAGTAGTAGTAGTAGTAGTAGTGGTGGTAGTAGTATATAGTAGTAGTGGTGGTAGTAGTAGTATATAGTAGTAGTATGTAGTAGT
>JAVCKZ010075187.1:0-13291 GCA_034780755.1 Lepetodrilus elevatus
TTAGGAAATCCAAAAATATTTTCTACAATTTGCTTGGAGGTTGTCTAAATTAATACACTGTGATGACCTACCTTCAGGCCATCCGATAGAAGGTTGTACAAACATTGCACATTCATCCAACCCACAATCATACGCACCCCCCGTCCCGACCCCATGCATGTACACACGCACAAAGACACACCCGTACACAGAATATGAATACTGACTATCAATATATGTCGTGTTCTTGTCAGTAAACCAAAATACCATTGAAGGCAGTCATATGGACAAATAAAAACATCACACTTATAGACCACATTTCATCAAATAATCACTGTTACACAGTATCTATTCATATATAAACCATATATGTTTTGAGCACGCTTAACACATTTTATAATATGGATGGAAAGTCACATTCATTCATTCAAATATTATGGCAGACTTTTGTCGATACTATACGAAAACGTTATAGTTCTTCATAACGAATTATACCCCGACTTCCAGACTGCTTTTTCATGCGCTACGCCGTCTCAACACTCTTGAGATACATATTTCGTTTCACAGTCGCATAATATTATATATATGCTTTATATTAGGAGGCAATGGTCCGTCCCCTGTTGTTCAAAGCCTGTTGTAGCTCCAATTTGTATAGGGATTCTCGAAACATTCTTACGAACTTTTTAACCTAAGAACAACTTACTATAAGAATCGTTAAAAACTGTTCTTATGCTAAGAGGTTTGTAAGAATGTTTCTAGAATAGGCCTTCAGCTACGTTGTTAGCAAATGTTGCACGAAAGTTCAGAAACACTTCCACCGCTACAAACCTAAAATGTAATCTGTTTCGCAATTCTTTGTCACTTAAACTTAATATTATGTTTCATTTCCGCTTTTACCAAAGTGATATGAGCGTACCTTTTATGGTGCGGATTTGGTGTTATATGAAATGTCCGTATTATTATTATTATTATTATTATTATTATTTACGATATAATTGTAGCGATGGAGGTCTTTCCTACTTGTAGCTGGTGCAATTGGAGTTACTGTGGAAATACAAGCGTAAGAACAAGGAAGGCTTGTATTTTAGAGGATGATAACCCTCGTGAACTAAGGCAACTCAAATGGAGTGATTTCACCATCATTAAACTTGAACAGGTCTTTGGCCGAGTTCCTCATGTAGGCTGCGAATATACTGAATCCGCTTTGGCTGACCACTAGCACGTCACACCTTGTCAGAATCTGCTGCTCCAACAGTGCGGTTTCGAATCCCTCACACACGTTGCTGTCTTCACGTTGACGGTCAATATGTCGGATCTTACCGTCTACAGTCAACAAGCTGGAGCCGAACTCTTCCTTCGCCAGTTTCCGGACCATCTCGGCATCGGTGGCGATAAAATAATAGACGTCCTCCCCGTACTGACGCAGAAACTTCCACAGAAGTTTGACACTACGCACGGAATTGACCTGGCCCTGGTCTACGGGAATGGTTGGGTTCCGGCCTATTCGGACATGCGCACAGACGAGTCGCCTGGAAGACGTCTGAAGCGTAGTCCTGATCTCGTTGAGCTTGATCTTGAGCTTGCCTGCTGGTTGGAACAACAGGCTCCACATTTTACTGAACATTTCTGCTCGTGAGTCTGACTTCGCCCACGGGGGCATCAACTTGCTGTACTTCGGATTTCGTACTAACGCCGACGAGAAGTCCTGGTTGTTCCGTATAAAGATGATGTCTTCCAAGTGTCTGTCGTTGAAGTCGTTCTCCGTTAGTTCTCGTTTGAACTGAGGTTTGTCTTTAGCGTTGATGTAGTCGACAAACGGCAACTTTAACAGACTGTCTCCCACTGTCCAGTCTATTTTATTTGGACGGAAGAACATGTCGAAGTCGCACGGTGACGTCATTCTGATTCCGAATCTTCTCCTGGTGACGAGAGCCAGGAAGAAGACGCCCATGATCCCCCTTTGCCGGTCCCCCAGACCTCCACATGTGGTCTTATCATCACACAAGTACACTAAGTATTTCCCTTTGATAGGCTTTGGCAGATCTGGTAGATCTTCAAGAAACGCTTCACCGATGTTATCCCTTTCAGTATTCAACTGGGCAATCCTCCTGTGAAATTTCGCCTTTGAAGACGGCAGCAACATAATATTCTCTTCACTGATTTCAGATGTTTTGGTGGTTAATTTACGCTTTTCAACATTGGTACCGTTCATGTGCTTGATCCAGCCAAATTCAGAGGCGTCAGTTTCTTTGGTTGTGGAACGGGAACGTAAGTCATCCGACGACGACGTGATCTTGACTTTGCGTTCCCCGTAACCATAGTCATCATGTGATGACGAAATGAGAATTGTTTTATTGCTGCGTTGGACGATAACGTCATATAAACGTCTGGAGGCGTCTTGTCCACGCCATCTGTGCAATGTCAACGACGTCGGGGTGACGTCATCGGTTTCAGCGTTGTAGACGTACACAACTACAAGAACTGCCAGAAAGGAGAAGAGATAGAACACAGCTTTGTACCGCGAGATCCACTCCATTCCTGAAAATACATATATATTCAATGTTATTATTTTTCAAATTGCGGTCAAGTTAAACGATTATTTTTTGTTTTATTAATTTTGCATATAATATATACTACTTGATATGAGACACCTCTCACAGAAACTACATACACGTATCTATAGAACGAAAATAAATTATATATTAATAATGACAAAGCAATACAATAATTATAATCGCGACAAATGTTAAACTATAAACACACTTAGTATAGTCTATGGCTGCTATAATTAGTTCCAGCATAACGTTTAGTAACAAAGAACAGTGTTGAACTGCAAGGATTCTCGCAAATACTAGGAAGTCATGAAAACTAAAATCGAAAGACCCATGCAACCATATATGATTGCAACAAATCATATGGGTATCTTAATATAACTCATATATAATAACGTAGCGCTTTAACCCTCTTCCAGGTGGAAAACATAGGCACAGATCTTTAGGACATCTCCGGTTGCCCAGAATGGAGAGAGTTATTAAGCTTGCATTCCACCGTAAAAATAGCGTAATATATGCGGACTTAATTATAATAATAATTATTAATATTATTAGTATTATACTACTACTACTACTACTACTACTACTACTACTACTACTACTACTACTACTACTACTACTGCTAATAATAATAATAATAATAATAATAATAATAACAATAATAATAATAATAATAATAACAATAATAATAATGGGTCAGTCGCGACACATTTTCACTTGTGATTACACTACATTCATATGAATGTCTCTATTGTTATTGGAACATCGGAACGCACGAAAAAAGTTTGTTTATCTCCTTGTGACATAGTGAACTATTCAACTCGATCTCAACATAATGCATATTCCAGATAGCTCGGGTATGAATGTGTTTATATAAATGTTTTCACAATACCCTCTGTGTACTGAACGTTGAACTGAAATACGATCCCGAGGCTGAATGCTAACATCAGGGGACCAGGGGTGCGTGTGCTCTTGAAAGTCTAGAGAACAGCTATAGCTATAGACTGGCCAACTGTCTCAAATGTTTCAATAAGCGTTTACGCATGGAACGTAGAACCTGTCTATGACAAGGTCATTTCTTCTTGAACACACCACCGAGCCACGAAAGAGTCTTTACCGGTAGCTTGGGCGTAAATCGACGTTTACGCAAGCGTAAGCCCTGATGTACGCCCTGACCAAATTGCGACCGTTTCGTGAAATGCAGACAATACAAACTTGAAGTAAATCAAGCACTACTAACGTTTCAGGATTTGTTTTTAGGATGGCGTAAGTCAACATTTATGCCTCGACTACAGTACAACCGTTTCGTGAAATACCGCCCATCTAGGTTTCCACTGCCAAATTTGACTTAAATTAAGCACTACTAACGTTTCCGGATTATTTTTGTTTGTAATAATTTATTTCGAAAAGTTGTTTTCAAACGCAAAGTTCCACGCGAGGAGTATATTTCTGAATGGGAATTTTAATTAATTTTCAAATGTTGAAATTTAATAATACGCCCAGTATACGTAATTGGTGGTAATCTGGGATTTTACGTCAATAGGCATGTCTGTGACGTACCACATTCTATTTTTATATTATATCCAGTAATTGTCTTTCTTGAACACTCCTTGGAAATAAAGTGGAATTAAAAATCGATTAGTTTTTCATGAAGCGGCTAATATACGTAAGACAAGACAGTCGTAACACGGTGAATACAAGTATTCGCATAAATCCGAAAATAATACAATGGTATACTTTGCCATAAATACAAATGAAAGAATACCTGACATCGAGAAGGTGACATAAATTATATAGTCAGCACAGATATATTTTAAAAAAAAAGCCGAAACCTGGGGTCAAATACGTATGCCTACATGTATGGTTTCTGGCAAGAATAGCTAGCTCAATTCCAAACTGAGGCCGTGGTTCCATTAACTTGCATCTCAACAGATCGAAGTACTAAGGTCCCGGATGAGGTTTGCTGACCTTGAGATGTTAAGAATGAGACGCGAACCGAAAATATGATTAATTCCATTGTACATGGGCGGCTACAATCCTTTGTTCGTCTCTGAGAAGAAAGCCAATTATCTCGATGTCCAAGCCTAAGCGCAAAAATGCAATTGAGCTCTAAAATAATGACTTTGGTATGGTAACTTTATAGTCAAATCTTTAATAAAATAATTGGAGATAACATATTTTGGATACTGGTCAATATATAATGTATTTATTTACTGGTTTTGCTCTAGGTTTAGTATTTGCACTATTTTGTGATGCACCTTTCAATATTCTGTTCGGAAATATGCCTACTAGTATTTAATAACAACACACAGTTTAAGTGTTTAAATACGGTATCGACAATTATCTATTCGATTTCTGTTATATAATAATATATGCCATAATTATTATATCACTACTAAAGTCATGCACTATTGTCTGTTGACATAACCTCTATAAAGTATAACTATTTACGATTACTTATTCCATTTTAATTCTTAACAACAGACCATCATATCACCCGTATTATTGCCTACTCATGCAGTCCTATATACTGATGTATATTTCTAAAGCGATGCGACACTCTCAAGCGACACGTATTATCTTTGGATGTGTAGAGAAAACTTACTTGGTTTTTCTTCTGCCCACTGGTCGAAGGTATATCTCACGTCTTCATATTCCTGACCTTGATATGCAAACATTAACCTGGCCAGTTCGGCTCTGGCGCGAGCGTGGAAATATTTTAGTTTGTACGTCGGCATGGTATCAGATTTTGGTCCGAATAAGCTAGGGTTCTATCTCGAAATGACCCAAATTGTTACCAGGCTGTTCTACAGCTCGACCAATCTTTGAACACCATCGTAGTCTGTTTGGGCACACACATGGTAACATAATTCTCTCGTTTGGTGATGACAGTATTTGTTGAGATTAGTGTTTCAGGTTGAGAAAAAAAAATTTGGTTTATTTTTTTTGTTGTTGTGTGGCGCATACTGTAAAGCAATTTCTAGCTCATGTAAAATGTATGGCTTTGCGTAATGTGAACAGACTAACTTTGAGTAGGTTATAACGCACTGCGCGTGGTGAAATATGAAAGACAAATACTTATTCCATTAAAAAGGCACTGTTTAGCTAGTCTATAGTGTCATTGAACACTCTACCGGAAGTTAGGGTTGCATACTCCCCAGGGATGTGAGAAGGAAATAATGGAACACTCATGCAGTAACCGGGGCAATAATGTAGCGACGCATCAAAATTTGACCCTGCGAAAGTACTCAAGACGCATCTATTCACAACCGCTTATCTTAACTAAACAGCTGCTAAACTATTCCTTCAACTCTTTGCTCTTCGAGCATGCATTAACATGGAGTCATGCGCTTTATAAATTGACTAATTATTTATTTATTTCAGGCCGAATCAAAGATGGCCGCCAAAATGTTCAACTTGGTAACTTGGCATCGGGAGATGGTTTCGTAACACCGGAGATGGGACGTATTTTATGTCAGACGATAACGTATACTACGTATACTATGTACAATGATATTTCAGTGAATATAAACATCTCTTTTTATATATATATATATATTAAAATAATAATACAAAGAGTATGGTTCCCTAGCGCTTTCGCCTAGGGGCTAGGGAACCATACTCTTTGTATTATCATTTTAATATATTCTTGCGATCACAAGGACTATTTAAAAGCATCTTTATATATATATATATATTATTATTATTAGATCTAATTATTATTATTATTATTTCCATTTTTTTTTAACAGAAAGAAAACAATTCTGTTCTATTACTGTTCTGTTCTGTTCTGAAAGTATGTTATTTGTATATCAGTTCTACTGATTGGTAAGATTTATATGTGAAAGGAGCCAATAAACACCTTTACCGTCACCAAAAATCTAGAATTGTTCATGGTAGATATATTAAATAGTACCGTTGGACACTTAGGGTTAAAATAGGGTCAGTGACTGAGGTGGTGTTCCATTAACAGTCTTGGACGCACATTCTTGACAGGGGGCTAATCCTTTCTATAGCTGTTCTGTCTGTACTTTCTGTTAGAGGAATGCGCAGTTACCAAGGGTCAACACCGCACAGTGTAACTGCACATGCGTCGGACAGAAAGTACAGACAGAACAGCTAGAAAGGAGCAGCCCCCTGTCCAGAATGTGCATCCAAGACTCACTGGAACACCACCTTAGTTATAAAACAAGTTGGTTTTCTTTCTGGATCAAATTACCCCTGATTACCTTCTAGTGTCTGGAATGGCAGCTTGGGCTGTTTACTCCCCAAGGAGTTGAGAAGGAAAATGAGGGCATGCTGATCCATTTACTAGGGTAATAATCTACTGGGGCGGATGGTAGCCCAATGGTAGACTATTGGACCAGAACCAAAGGGCTCAGATTAAAATCCCGTCCCGGCGTCAATATTTGTGAAAGTTACCTTTTTAATGCAATATAATGTGCTGTCTGTACCATGGCAATACAGTTATCAACCTTGGTTCGTCAGTACCAGCCGGTGCTCGCAGGTTTGCTACCACATCTAGCATTTCAGACGTCGCAGGCTTCCTCCTGCCCTAACCTCACAAGCTGCGATATGAAGTAAACTCATTTTGAAAGTGACTTTAAACTCTTTTTTTTTTAAAATAATAATAAAAATTAAGAGTTATCCGTATTTGTTCTTTCAGCTAAATCTTTCAAGGATGCGGACATTGCTCGTAGCCTTCTGCTGACGATCAGCAACGACATCGGGCAGATCGCCTACCTTCACGCCAGAATCCACAACCTCAAGAAGATCTACTTCGGTGGATATTTCATCCGCGGTCACCCGATGACCATGCACACCATCACATACGCCATCAACTATTGGTCGAAGGTAACCTAACAGCAGCCAATGGCGTCGCTCGATAGGTCTAAGTTCAGGCCCCTAGGTTATGAGACTTTTTTTAGTACAATTTCATGCTCAATTTGAACTTTGTGCAGAAATCTCAATGCAAGGGTGGGAGTCGAGCACAAAATTGTACTAAAATGTTTAATGACCTCGAGGTCACTGCACAAACCTATGCTTCATGAAAGAATTGTACTAGTCCCTGAGGTTACGACATTTTTTTAGTAAATTTCATGCTCATTCGTGTAAGAATTTGTCTTTACATTGTCTTTGCCAATCCTATTTTCTGGTCAGTCGATAAATCTCTCAAATTTATTGCAAATTTTACAATGTATTTTATTTTACGATACTGCATTATTTGCATTATTTACAGGGCGAGATTCAGGCATTATTCCTAAGGCATGAGGGTTATCTCGGAGCAATTGGTGCATTTTTGAAAGGCGACAAGGAAGAAGGTAGGAACATTTGTATTGCATTGTTCGAATACACGTAATTATATCTAAAACTGGTCCACCAAAATATTCAAAATGCCCAGAAATTGAAAATTATTATCCAGCTTGTCAATAAATATAAAATGTTTGTGATAGTACCAGAAGTATTTTACTAACTTTTGTAATTACTTCAGTTTTACCCTCTCCATGCTGAAGGCAGCTGGTGATGCCGTAAAGGGCTGTACCTGTGCCTAATCCAGCAGGGAGAGGGTTAAAGCAACCTTTTCGTAGAGACTGTAAAACATGATGGACTGGTCTTGAGTTCTAACACAGAATAGTTGCAATGGTTTTACTGTGGGTGATACGTGTTGCTGACATTCACAGATTCAGAGAGGTACTCGTGGGGCGAACACTTTGCCGGGAGCTCGGGTCTAGCCAGTCCAAAACAGACGTCCTTCGATTTCAGCCAGGACAGATTGTCGTCGGTACGCATTTCTCTTTGTATTTTATATTCTTTTAGTGTGATAGCCCATGTATATACTTGATATTTAAAATTTTCAACCAAGAATAATTAAGTATATTTATTTTATTGTAATGATCAAGCTGCCGGATTTTGATTGGACAATGCATAGTCAGAAGAGTTATCTTCTCCTTTTTTAATTTAAAAAAAATTCTCCATCAAGTCTGTATCACTAAATCATAATCGTGATTGGATAATGTAGTCAGAAGAGTTATCTTCTCCTTTTTTTCTTTTAAAAAAAAAAATCTCCTTCAAGTCTTATATCACTAAATCATAATCATAATGTTATGTTACTACTCACCCCTATCGGGTACCCACCATCACATCTGCTGCTTACATGGGGACCATGTTTCAGTTCGACCACCTGGAGATCGACCGGCTAGAGCGCCCCCTGGTGCCGTGTCCCCTGCTGCTGGACGTACACAGTTACTTCCCCGATACCGTAGATCTGACCAAAGACGAGGAGGCGCGCAACTACTGGCTGGACTGCTTCATCGCGGGAACCGAGAAGGTCAGCTGAGTGACCCTTGATCCTTAATTGTCCCTTAAGGGGGCGCTCCACGTGAGAGTAAATGTCGACATTTTTGTGTGAGGTACTGTCAATAGCACTGTCAATGGGTATTCCACGTGAGTAAAATATATCAAAAGTCACTGTCTACTATGGAGTTTCTCGTGACTGTCAGACAGTTAATCTTAAGGTCTAGTCCACGTGCCATTCACTATCAGACAGTGGACTAGCGGAAGAAATGTCGCACATGGAGCTCCGCCTTTAGGGGCGTGCGATTAACAATCTTCCAGCAGAGAAAGCGTTAACCTTCCAACTGTTTAATATAGGGAGCCTAAGTAGGTCAAATCTATTTTTAGAATTGCCCCGAAGTTCCGGTGATAAGCAAACAGGAGTACTTACACCTTGGGCTGACTAAAACTCAAGAGAAAATCTTAATATGCCGTTACTAAGGATCGTGTGCTTACATTTCTGTTTGATTCAGAGATGAATGATATGTTGTTCAGCATTGTCCACGCGTGATAGATCAGGATACGTTGTAGTACAGGCAGCCATGTTTGTTTTCAGTACAAGATCCAGGCCATCAAGAGTCAGCCGACATCCATTGACGCTGTGGCGCGAGCAGAGACATTCATGGACAGATACATGGAGAGATTGTCCACGCTGAAGTCAAACCCCTGGTCAGTGTGTGGTCAGTGTGTGGTCAGTGAGCAGTCAGTGATGAGAAAACTGACCATAACTTAAATTTAAAAAATATTTATTTGGGTTTGGAGTCACTTTTAAGATTCATTCACTTATCACTTGTCAGTTAGGAGGAAACCTGCAACATCCGTAGTGCTGAATGTGGCAGTAAACCTGCGAGCACTGGCTGGTACTGATGTACAAAGGAAATAAACCTGCAATACTTGTGGGACATAGTGTTGCAGTAAACCCAAATTCAAATAAAATTAAATAATATTCTACAGTAAACTACCGAGCTGTGTTTTGCTCTTGATATGCAGCTTTTAGATCCCTGAACGTATTAGTTGACAACGTACAACCCAAACCCCAATTTTAAAATAAACTTAAAAAATAATTAAATAAAAATATTAATTCTACAGTAAAACTGACGGGTTGCATTCTATTCTCGACGTATCAGCCAATTTTGAAAAATAAATATAAATAAATACAAATTCTGCTCTCGATTTCCATCTGTTTTGGCTTCCTGAATGCACCAGCCGACAACATACAACCTATTAAAACATCAATTAAAACGTTTTTAAAATACAAATTAAATACAAAATAAATTCTACAGTAAACCTAACGAGACGCGTTCTGTTCTCAATTCCCAGTTGTTTCGGCTCCCTGAACGTGCGGACCCTGCTCGACACTCGTAGCCAGTTCCTGACAGAGCTGGAGTTCACTGACCCCTTCTCCCAGCAGAAGCAGTTTGAGAACGAGCTGGCGTTGAAGACCCTGGAGAGCCGACTCAGTTTGCTGGACTCACTGTCCTGGGAGGAGCGCCAGCTGGAGCTCGCCAAGGGTCTGCTGGCGGGGAACGTCTTCGACTGGGGATCCAAGGAAGTCCGGCGTCTGCTGGAGACTGAGAATTTCAGATTTGCCGATGCGCAAGCCAAGCTGCAAGGTATGGAATTGTCTTTAACCCTGTTTATAAGTACGGTACAAGTGAACCATGGCGTTTTGAACCATGGTGTTTTGGAGTTATTATAGTCGTAATTTTATTTATATTGCATGATATATTTTTATGTAATTATAAAAAAAATTATGATGCATTTGGATAGTCATAATATGTTTGAATAGGTCACGTTTTGGTCATATGACTCATACCAATCTTGTGCGAGAAGGATGCAGGAAACTATTTTAGCGGAAGTTAATCAGTTGAATTGTTCAATGCTTTGTAGAGTTTTCAGTACAATAAAGGTATAAACAATTTTGGGCAGAGTTAGTTCTTCCAACATTAATTTGTGTAGATCTTATGCAGATTTTTGAGCACACTTTCGAGCATAGATTTGTCACAATATAAATGTGCACATTGTTATTTATTACTATCATATTTATGTTTACATTTTATTATTTTAGAGCGTCCCTGGCTGTTCGACAATTTCGACACATGGAAGACGAGACTGTCTCATGGCAACCCTCACAAGTGTGCGGCCATCTTCTGTGATAACAGCGGCTTCGACATCATCCTAGGCGTCTACCCGCTGGCTCGCGAACTCCTGTCGAGAGGAACAAATGTAAGATTTTCGCTGAATGTCTTTCGTACAACATTCTAGTTGTCTCTCCCGAGCTGTGGTGGCACATGGTCCTGTCAATTGACCTATCGCGAAAGTAATGCCCCCCCCCTAGAAATTTACGACAAGCTCGTGACATACATTATTTATTTCACTCGGCAACCAATATTTAACTTATTTTCAGTATTTCTGGCTCTGTATGAGTCATGTGACTCCTTGTAAAAATCTGTAACTTTGAGGCCGGCTCTATCCCTCTATCTATGCTGCAGGTTATTCTTTGTGCCAACACACGCCCCACGCTGAACGACGTCACGTACAGTGAGCTGATTCTCATTACAAAACACATAGAAGGAATATCTGAAGAGATAGCGCAAGCCGTCTTGGACGGAAGACTACGAATAATGGAGTCGGGTCAAGGGTCACCATGTCTAGATCTCAGGTACTATTATCCTTGAAATATTATTAGTGTTTTTATCGGTGGATATACCAAATTTTTACGAACTTGAATTTCCTTTACATCACAATAAACATGCATGTATCAAATTTATCGCTACCCAGAATGAGACTGAGAAGTTATAAAAAAATAAAATAATATTGATAAATATTTTACTGCTGCTTCCTCCACTTGTAGGTTGTTCAAGAATACTCCGATTTTATTGAAACTTTTTTTGGCATGTTTTTCATTTTAAGCCGCCAACGCTAGTATAATTAAATAATTGTCACGTATGAATGAAAGGTTCCTACTGTGACATAAAACGATAATTTCCTTACTCACTGACTTCCAGGTTGATAGACCAGAGTTTGGTGGATGCGATGAAATCCGCGAAAACCGACCTCATCATCATCGAGGGAATGGGACGCGCGGTTCACACGAACTTCGATGCCGCGTTCTCCTGCGAGTGTCTCAAAGTGGCAGTGATTAAGGACAGGTGGTTGGCCAATCGCTACGGAGGCGATCTCTTCAACGTCATGTTCAAATACGAGCGATCTCGGAAAGTGTCATCGTCGTGAAAATGAGATCTCTTTGAGATTTCAAATACGAGACATCTCAGAAAGTGTCATGAAAGTGAGATCTCTTTATATGTCACTAGAGATCTCGGAAAGTCCAGTCGTAAAAGTGAGATCTCTTTGAGATTTCAAATACGAGACATCTCAGAAAGTGTCATGAAAGTGAGATCTCTTTATATGTCATGAGAGATCTCGGAAAGTCCAGTCGTAAAAGTGAGATCTTTTTAACAACATGTTCAAATACGAAACATCTCAGAAATTCCAGCCATGACATTGGAGATTTCTTTAATATGTCCAAATATGAGAGATCTCGCTATTAAGAAAGTGAGGTTTTTTAAGCTGCACAATCAAATATACTATACTATGGCAATATGACATAATGTTATTTGAGAAAGAGAGAAATATATATAATCCAGAAATGCATTAGTACTTATTCTATATCATGTTTTTATATGATATCTCGACCAGTATCCGTGTTCAAATGTTTGTGTTCAAAATGTTAGAGATTTAAGGTAGTATCTATTCTGCGTCTAGATCTTTCTTCTAAAGATAACTACGAGTAGATACAGTGCTAGTAAAACATGCATGTACATAATTATTCTGTCTTTTTTATTCTTGTATCCTAGCTTTACCAATTACGGGTCACTTGAAAAAACGTATGTGCATAGCATCTGACGAACAGTGATCATATTAAAAAGTTGATTTTCTAATATCAATATTTGTTTTTGAAATAAATGGCTGAAAATTCCTACAGCGCTGTTAAACTACACTATTACGAAAGATTGTAAATCGATCAGAAATTGAAGATTCCATTCTCATCCTACGATAGGTTTATAGTGCACTGTAAAGGTAGGATAGCTCTCTAGATTGGACCCTATGTTTACTCTGTTTACTATGTTTACTCTGAATTCAAGGGAAAACTACACATCACTTTGTGTGCAACTAGGGACAGGCCATTTATTGTAAGGGTGGGTGGAATTTTGGCAATTTTTCAATGATAAACTTGCCCTCCCACAATGGATGTTGTGATAATATTGTTGTTAAAATATCTCTTCCACCGCTAAATTTTTATTCATAGCTGCTGCAAATTTCTTGTGAAGCTATCTGTATACAGGTAGAGGGTACTGGCTAAAACGGCGACATGCCAAAACGGCGAATGGCTAAAACGGCGAAAATTGGATGAAACGGCGAATTCA
>JAVCKZ010075198.1:0-13290 GCA_034780755.1 Lepetodrilus elevatus
TCTGTCCCCCCACCCCCCTCCTATCACCCCCCCCCCCCCACCACCACTCCCCAGACCCTGGAAGTGTGGGTGGAACATATGGCACATGATGCCAACATGGGGGACAGGGATACGCTTCAGTGTAACAAATGCATCATTGGATGAATGAATTTGAAAGAAGCATTGGTTGACCTTGGCGAGGTTAATCATGTTAATAGGGTTAATAGTCTGAATGAAAAGCAACATTTCAAAGAAAAATATTTAGAGATGCACATAATAGGAGTGCAGGATTCTCCTTAGGCTTTAATATTAGTCAAAATGGCCATAAAGTCCAAATTATTATTCAAATTGCTTGTAATAATATTATTATTGCATCATTTTTAACCCTCTATTATGCATTTTATGAGTCTGTTGCTCAAAGTAGAATATGATGGTTTTGCATCAGGGAAAAACACTGGTGTGCATTCTCAATAAAACACAGACACATCCTGTTAAAAAATGAACACATTGGCAATGAATTATAATTTATCTCATTTGGGGAAAGTGATACTTCATAAGCAGATCTGTTTTCTAAAACACAGCTTGTTGGAAAAAAGAAACCTCCGATTACCATACTGACATAAACTTAGTGTTTTTGTTTTAGAACTTCAGCTAAAATCTAACCATCTAAAACATGTCTTGCAAAACTATCTCATGACACTACTGACGTAATTCAGTCTTTTCAACGAAGAAGCTAAAATCTTGTCATCTAAAACAGGGCTCGCAAAACCATCTCATGACACTACTGACGTAATTCTGTCTCCTTAGATTTTCAACGAAAAAGCTCAAATCTATTCAGAATACACATGGGTACATATGGGAAAGAAAACGCTACTCATTAACACGAAGCAGTGGTTAGATTCCGATCTCAGTCATTTCCAATCACAGCAATTAGCTGGCAGATATCAGGAGTGCAAGGGGAAGCTCATCCTAATGGAGTCTTGGCCCCCTTTCCAAGTCTGAAATGTCAGCTATTTGCAGCCCATTGTAGATGGTTAAATCAGCAACCTAACCTCTGAATCAATTTGGCTCTTGGAACATCAATGTCTGCCTTCTTCAGGCTAACACTCAGAATAAGTGTTTTCAACTAAAAGATCAAGAATATTAATGTTAGTATTTATACATGTGACATGTTCTAGATAGCCATGAAGTTGGTTGTTCATGGAAATGTTCAGATGGTCATTAAATTGGCTATTCATGGACATGTTCATATGGACTGTTCATGAATCACAGAAGACTTAACAAATGCATACTGACATTATGACAAAACAAAAACAAACTCCTGTATAATCAATCCTAATTTAACTTTCCCTGTCCTGGTTTCAACAAGAAACTGACAAGCCTAATGGACACAGTTTCAAAAAGAATTACGAATTTGAAATATCAGACATTATAGTATTCATTGAGTCTTATTAATAGAGTATAACAACAGATAATCAAGGAGCAATGACCACAGACTGACACCGATAACTGCAGTACATGTGTATACATAAATCATATTCAAGATGGCCATCAAGTAGCCGATCAATGGGATGATTATCTGACAATCTACTTCATCATGTTCAATAATGTAGCGCCATGAGTATGTGTACGATATGTAATAGGCGTGTTATAAATATGCATCCGGGACGAGTATCGCCCTCACTCCACCAAGTCCTTGACCGATTCCTCTGCAATTCCTCCACGTGAACATTCTCATTGATTCCATTCATCTGGCTCGTCCATCCCCTCATCTAACCTGACCATATCATATCTGCACTCCCACCAACCTATCCACGAGGTTAACAGTGCTAACCGTGAATACAAATCAGAAGTCATTATCACGAATTTAAGCGCTCATTAGCCTTCTAAACCCAGCCACACGGAGCTCTTGTTGTCAGATAGTACAATGAAGGTATCGTCTTTCCTCTGGTGTCCGTGGCGGTGACCTCTGACACTGGATCCAGTACAGACCATCATGGCAATTAGCTCTGCCAGATAACCATCCAGTCAATAATTAATGTACCTGCAGCTTAGGACTCTCTGATGCATGTGCACGAGGCAGGCATATTGCATTTCAAGTTAATATACCTTCACAGCACTCCTTTTCCTGCTTTTCATTAAGGGTTTCGACACATGATTTATTGTGATGGAAATGGGTCTTCTTCAAGCCAAGGGTTTGCTTCGACATTTATTAACTCTCCATGCTGAAGGCAACCGGAGATGCCCTAAAGAGCTGTGTCTGTGCCTAACCCAACAGGGAGAGGGTTAAGAATGGCAAGTTTGGTTCAGACGTAATTTAGTTTCGCAAAAGTCTCCTAAATGCATTCTGCTGCGTTGCTCGAATCAGTTACAATCCATTTCACTTGAAAGGTAGTCTTTGCTGGCTTGTGGTGTCCAATAAAATTAATAGCAAGCATAATGATGATTGATGGGTGAGACCTCAAAGTAAAAGTAGAAGTAATATTGAATGCAGAAGTTTGAATGTAGAGTGAGTGATTTGTTGTGCTGCATCGCAGCATAAACCTTTCATAACCATTTAAGCATAGAATGTAGAATTGCTATGGACCATGTACAGAATATAACATATTTCATAACATAAAGGCTTAAAATGGGATGTGTTTTTATGAAACGATTGTGATAAAGAAGCAATTTAGTAAATAAGAAACAGCAAATCTTAAAGGACCAATTATAATAAAAATAATAACAATAATTCCATTTATATAGTAAGAGCACAGTTATAATTTTTTAAAATAGTGCATGATAAAGTCAACAAATAGAAAATATATATATGTAAACCAATAAATATGCCGAATTCACACAGTGCATGTTACTAAACAAGTAAACAAGAAAATATCTACCAATCCAGGTCAGGATGACCTACAAATGTCCATGCCCAGGTACGCAAGAAGGAAGTGAGGAGAGAGATAGAGAGAGAGGATAGGAGACCGACCAACTGATCTGCAATATGTTGTACAGGCAGAACATAAACAGAGGCCTGGTATACCCAGGTGATCAGAAGCAGATGGGAGAAACCTACAGAAGCATAGAGAACAGCATGGGCCAGAGAACATCTCCCTGTCTTGTACACTCAGCCAGGGAGTAACGTCTGCTGGATGAAGACGGGGGAAGAAATCTACGGAAGCATAGAGAACAGCATGGGCCAGAGAAATCTCCCTGTCTTGTACACTCAGCCAGGGAGTAATGTCTGCTGGATGAAGACAGGGGTGTACAGTCAGCAGTCACCTCTCCGGTCTACCTGAAAGGTTTCCGGTGAGCGAACACTGATAAAACAACGCATCAAAACTGTGTTTACACGCAGTACACTGGCTCGCTATTGTTCGTGAGGGTTTGTGTACATGTTTTATCCTTGCCTCAGTGGTGTTGCAAGTGTTTTTTTACTTTCACATTCAATTCAGAATAAACTGGTTAATGGGTTGCTGTTTGATTTTAAATTTAAACAGTTTAAAAGGGTCGCGTCAACAAACGTAAATTCATCCATCCATAAGCATGAAAAGAAAAATAACTTTCTTAAATTTGAAAAACATATACGGTATACCGTATATCATTAATGCGTGCATATTCAATAACTGAAATCAGAGACCATATCCATGTGTATATTAACCCTCTCCACGCTGAAAGCAGAGATCATATTCATGTGTATATTAACCCTCTCTATGCTGGAGGCAACCAGAGATGCATTAAAGAGCTGTAAGATTAATGGTCCCTATGTCGAATGCTGTCAGCATCACCAGCTACAAATTCATTAAACAGAGTTTCCATGATGAACATAAATAATTACTTTGGTATTTCCTGTCAGCATAGAGGTGTTTGGCAAGAAAGTTATCTTCATTGTTCATATTGACAACAACATCTACCTACAGAAATCTTACAGTGTTACACTAATTAACTCATTAGCATGTTTCTATAGCAACTGAATCTGACATAAATTCCTGCACCTCTTCGATACTCTGAGACGCATCTAATTGGAATGTAAATATTAGTTTAGAAAGGATATATATAATAATGTATATCAAGCTAGAGGGCTACAAGGTACAACTTATTAAAATGCGGGTTTTGAGTCGGGTTTTGAACCCAGAGAACAGTAATACAGATTTAAATAATACAACAAAAATCGTGGATAAGTTTTTGTATTTTATTGAATTAATGCTTTATGTCACGGTGGGAACAATTCACCCATACGCAATGGTGTGGATAGTTACTTATAAATATCAATACTGACATACAAGAAACCATTAATGCCATTACATCGATATCTAATTATTCCTGCCAGAAACCAACCTCAGGTTCATCAGCACTAATAGACATGTAATCTCACAATGAAAGTCATGCAATATTGTTGTCAGCAACTATTTATGGCATATGCATTACAGACATAGACATTCGTCATTTGTGCAGCCACAGTAAACAATCTAGTTACTTGAGGGTAGCGATGTCAGTTTTGAAATTTTTATGTTCATCTCCTGCCAACTTAATTTAGGCATGCTCATACTTCCTTGCCATAATGTTTCTGGGGAAATTATTTAATTTGCAATAAAAACTGTTTGAGGAGGTTAGAGTTTCCTGCAACTCTCAGATGGCCATGGCCTAGATACCAACCATGATCTAGACATAGCTACATTAGAATGCATGGTTTTGTTAGGCTTTCTTTAAGCATGTTAATTATAAATAATGTTTTCATCCACAGCTTTTAAAGTCTTGTTTTATATTAATATTTTCTTTAATGTTTACTGTGGTTTCACTTAAATTTAACCCATTTGTGTGCAGGAAATACCTTACAAAATTCAGTTGACATCCAGAGAACAGCATGAAAATCACAAACATCGTATTAACTTTTTTTCGGAATGTGCCAATGTTGCCAACAAGATACATCTTCCTTGGACAGCTTAGCAAATGTATCCATCACATCTATACTGCTACAGTTAATCACTAAATACCAACCATGACACAAGCGTATTTATTTACTCGTACAGGAAATATAAATGATACACACTTTGATAAATAAACTATCAGTGTGTTCGCAGTCAGGGGGAGATAACCCGTTGCTGGACACCCTAATGGCCATATTCATCTCTGTCAAACCACAAGATGATTACAGGGCTTGGATGGTATACCGTCTAATCATATTAACATAATGGTTCGACCAGACTAGCTGGTGGCAAACTAGCTGAATGGGTTATAGGTTGGAAAAACGAGCATCCAAATCTGGCATGGACATCATGTCAAAATGGAAATTTCAGATGGTTTTGTTAAATAAGTTTGTTGGATAATATCATGTGTATAATACCATAGTACTTATATTATTAGATCACAACACGTAAATCATTTTGTAATTTCAAATTTATGTCCAAAAATATAATAAGAAAATCAATTTCCACAACATTTAATTACAGAAAATTAACTGTTTTTCAATACATTCATGTACATCCTACATAAAACTGACATGATATTCCAGTGAGCCAGCAGCAACAACCAGTGGAAATCCAGTCTAGTACAAGCAGGGCATGTACACACAAAACATCCAAGTCATGATATTAGTGAAATAATCTTGAAAGTTGCTCTAAACCCCAATTCAACCGACCAACCAATCAACATCCTACTAGAATGATTTCCAAAGCAACTAACCATTCCACAGTATATTTATTTATCCCTGAACGATCTATATCAGCTATAACTAGGTTACTACCACGATTTGCCTGCTGTGCAAAGTAAACGCTTTGCTACACGTGCCACTGGGTGAATATAAATATTTAATACACACGTGTAGTAATGGACATGAGATAAGCCCACATTCCTGAGATACAAGATGGTAGATATATGAGGGTGGAGATTTGAGCAAGGGGTTGGGAGGGCCAAGATTTAGGGGAGATTAATCGACTCTGATAATCGAGACACTGTGATGTTGGGAGTAAACATACACGAGAACACTTTATAGCAAACAGGCACCGAGATTACGAAACGTTTCCAAATACAATTTCATACTCAACTCAGAATTTTGTTCATAAAACATCATGTTTTTGAGCAAAGCAAGTGAGTTGACCACAAAAAGGTATTCAGAAACGTTTCTTGATCTCGGGGCCAGGTCTAGAATAGTTATTTTACTTTCATTTCCAACTAAAATATGTGTATGTTACTTAAGATAATTGGTAAAAGCTCATGAAAACATTTAGTTAACTATTAATTTACCAAACTGGCAAACCAGGAACTATCCTAAAATTGCCTGGGTCCTATTCCATAGAACAATATCATTATGAAAGTCATAACTGTTATATGCTAACATGGATCTCATAGTGCTACGATTGTTCTGTGGAACTGGGGTCTGTATTTCACAAAAGGGTCCTACTGGTAATCCGAGTTTAAATCGCGGACAATATCATTTCCTGTTATAGTAAAACCATGGCATAAGTCCTTTATTTATGCCTGGACTACAGTACGATCCTCTGGTGAAACCCATTCCAGATGTCTACATCATAATGAAGCTTGTCATAAACAGGTTATCTATGATATGTTTGATATCTTACCCAGCCCCCCAACAATGCTCAATGGATCTAATGTACAACAAAATTCCTGGATTCTCGCTCAAAATATCTCGTGTTTCAAAGTATACCGTGACCCTCCACATCTTCCGCGGCAATCAAGAGAGAATCACATGCACCCTGCCATCATTTCCTTCACAGAAATACTACTTTCCTGCTGAACAATAACAATATACCTTCAGCCCAGAATTCGTGGGGCATTCTCTCCTGGATTTTATTGTAAAAAGCCAACATACCATGTTCATGTAAATGCCACGGACTGACCGATGTTAAGGAATTAGTGACCCGACAGTCTGAACCCATGACCTCTGGGATATTAGTACGCCATGATGGGTCTAGTCACTGTCCAACGATGATAAGTAAAAGGAAAATGCAACCTTAGCCGAAGGAGAATCAGAAATTTGTTTTTCCACGCCCCATGCTAAGTGACCTGGCATCGTACTTCGTATTTGCTTTGAAAATTCCAAATAATATGGCTTTACAAAGCCAAGAAGAAACTTGGTTAAAAGTAGTTTACGTTTTCTGAATAAACTAAACACGACATACAACAATACATCAACCAGAAAACAATTTCAACTTACTGATTTATTTACAGTAGTTACAATAATGAAATAACAAAATTAAGAATGATGGGTCAGGTGTTTTTTTCTTTTGGAGGTGAATAATTCCTTGGTTAATTAGGAATAGATTGTGGGTTCAAAATGGATACATCTTTTGAAGTACGACTTCAAACATGGGTAGACGAAGAGAGATACTTTAGGAACTATTTGATGAACTGGCATTAGAACAATTTTGGACACTTGAAATACGTCCACTCCAATTGCAATTTAGACAGCTTATAAATTACTTGCTCCTTACTGCAGCTGTTGTGCTAGTACATATTAACCCTTTAATCCTTAACTAAAAGCATAATTGACATTTAGTAACTGATGAATACATAGGATTTTTCTTGAACGACGTAACATGTTTTTTTGGTGATTAAAGATTATAAAATGTGGATTACAATATTAAGCTCATGCACAGAGAATTAAAAGTATTCGTGTGTGACTTATCCATGAATAAACTTCTGTCAGTGGGGAATTCATGTCCTCTGGCAGTATTTTGTGATTTTGTGGAGATATGTTTGTTAGAAAAGAACTATGTCATTACAGTAAGAAATAAAAAGTTCTGTACTGTGAAAAGGACACCAGACTTCACGACTGGGTTTAAATCCTGAACCATCAGGGGTTAACATAGAAGTGAAATTTAAGCTGAACAATCATGGGTTAACAAAAAAGTAAATGATAACATGGACCAGCATGGGTTAATATACAGAAGTGAAACCAACTGAATCATCAAATGTAAACACAGAAGTAAAACACAAAATGAAGTAAAATATAGAAGTAAAATATAAACTGAACCATCAGGGGTTAACATATAAGTAAAACAAACTAAACTATCACGGGTTAACGCACATGAAACATAAACTGAACCATCCTGGGATAACACACTGAAATGAAACATAAACTAATACTCGACTACAACACTGATTCATCGACTCAACTTCCAACTCCTAAAACATTACCGCCTAAAACACAACAGTTAAATATCCCGGCCCTGTGTTATCTGTCAAGATCACCCTCCTATCTGTTTGGTGTAAACCTCCATCACCACAAGTTCAGACCAAACCTAGTGTATACTCTAATATCATATACTTCACACAAGGGTGTAGTCCTACTCCGAGAATCTGAAGGAACCAATACACCATCAGGAAGACTTTAAAGCCCTACTGCCCTGGAAATCCTTGCGATCAACATCATCATGACAAGGTTCATCCATGTTTTTGAATAAGGATAAATATATTTGATAATTCCGAAGGAGAGAGAACCGCTCGCTCGCTCGGCTGCCAGCTGCGGTAACAAGACAAGAATGTTGGCGCGGTTCCAGGAACCGCGCGGCTCCATTGCAGTTGTTACGGACACGCAATCCCCCTGCCGTATGACCGTTAATTGTTCCGCCATGCACACTAAAAAACTACTTCTGAATGGTAGACTGGTAACTTAACGATAGAGCGGTGCACACATATATCACGTGGCGTTATGGCCCGGCATTGTCACGTGTCTGCAGCGCTCCCCGATGTTGTGATGGTGCGAGTTGTCTGGACTCCGCGGGTACATAATGCAGGATTCGCACAGTGAAAGTGAATGTTTCGGGCGTGCCAAGTCTCCCACTGGGGCATGGAAGGTTAACGTGACACATAGATTAGACTGCGGAGATGGGAAATATTCCAAACACATAAATGTACACAGTTTGTGTGTAGTCACAACTTATGAATAGAACATTTGTGCAGGTTTATTGACATACAAAACATTCACACAAAAAAAGAATAATATACAAACATTATTTATTTCACAAATTTATCAAAATCATGATTTAAACTTAATTTTGAATGTTCAAATAATTTAATCATTTAATAATCTATTATATGTGTACTACAGTACATGCAATAGCAAAAAAGAAATGAACATATAAATCCGTACAAATTTTGACAAATGAATTAATTAATGTATTATGTTGCATCGGGAATATCTCACCCATAGGCGACGATTTGACAAATAATTGGTTCATTTTCGATATTAAATAAAATCAAGGGGGAGGGAGGTAAGATACGGACAAGAATGCACCTGCTGCCAAATTGCTAATGCATAATTTCCACTCTTCCGTGGGCATGTGTAACTTACTAATTGCAACAAAGAGCCATTGATGCCGGGTCGCGGTGACCCGTAGACTCCCTTCAATGTGTGGGTGAGAGTAGTTTGTGGAGGACAGACATAGGCTGGGCCGAACAGCGATCAATATTTGGGGTCACTCCGATCTAAAAACCTACAGACAGTTACGGAGGCATGCAGACTGAATGGAAACCCATAACTGCTGAATTTATACTGCAACTCACAGCCCTAATGCATTCCCTTGTTCACCCTGTAGGGACCCCCTATCATTAATGCCATTCTAGCGGCAAAGTAACTTTATGAAGCATATAGAAAAGATATATTTCTGGATGAAAAATCTTGTCCATAAGAAACTGGCCAGACTACAGGTCGGTATCTCTCCTAAAAAAAAGAAAATGTCAACTTCTGGGATGCCATTTTATGTCTCGCACCATCCATGTGATCCTAAATTATTAATACAAAATGATGACTAACCCGTAGTTATTGTTTGTTAATATAAATTTATGAACATTCAATATCGTACCTAAAGCACAAAGATCCAAATATATCAAAATTATGATAACATAACCTGATTTTTCTATAGATAACATTTTATTGTGACCAGCACAATACCAAACAGGCTAGCAGCAATATACTAATTAACGAGCATACCTTGTGTTCAGTCAAGCATATCTTATTATCAGGCTGCCGACATTCACTTATTGATCGTGATGCACTCAGTCATCTACCGGTAATGTAGGTGTTTCATCTACCTTCGTAATACCATACAAGGAGATCTTGCAGGTCTATCCGTTGCATTATCATAATTTACAATGTTTAAAACAGTCCATGACATCATGGCCATAACACTAGCAACAGCCATATACACAATGCTATGGAATAGTTTGATGCTCTAATTACATGGCCATAACACTAGCAACAGCCATATACACAATGCGATGGAACAGTTTGATGCTCTAATTACATGGCCATAAACATGATAAAACTGTTCGCTTTTCAATTTACAACCATTAGAACAATGAACACTGTTCCATTACACTGATACAAGAAATCCACAGTACAATTTGACTCAAATTTACACAGATTATTAATAGAACGTGTCTCTGTTCATATGTTTCAGTCTATACATTGATTAAAACTTCTACTTTTGTACCAGGAATGTAAGGATATTATAGCACTATTTGGATTACAATTTCCATGGATTAATGATAAAACACTTGTTCTTTTCACATGTCTATATACTAGTATAGTGATTACCGTAAAACAGCTACTTTTGTACCAGGAACAGTTATACCATATACAGGACACTACAGCACTATTTGGATTCCAATTTCCATGGATTAATCATAAAACACTTGTTTTTTTCACATGTTTCAGTTTACAATCAATAAAACGGCTACTTTTGTACCAGGAACAGTCTACAGGATGCTGCTATACATAACAATTGCTTCTCTGATTTCCATGTATTTTAAAACTTTTCTTTTCAGTCTGATCTACAGCAACCAGTGACAGTCGTTACATCACACGCAGTCAATGGGCACTCTCCCATGGGTCAAAGGTCATCAACATTCATCAATTAGAAGCGTGAACACATTAATGGATAGTGCTGTATTTTTTTCCACACGTTACTCCCAGTGGGTCGATATCAGACAACATTACTGTTTTATAGCCAACACCCGATGATGAAGCAGACTGGTTTTTACTATGGACATTTTTGTGTCATGTGCCAGGCATCATGTCAGCCATTTGCAACTGCAATGATTCTATGGATAAAGAATGGTGTTTTTTTTGTGTATAATAATAACTTAGTAACAATAACAATAGCGACATCAGCAATATCAGCTATTAGTTGAGTGTGTGTGAGTGAATATGGAGTTTAACGTCGCTGCGGGAATCTTTCACCTCTATTAGTTGAGCTTCAGTGATAAAAAAAAAATAAAAAAACATATTTGAGTCACACCCAGCTTCATAAATTAGTCAATAGATTTAAAAGGAAAACTAAGGTATTGTACGTTGAACCCATGTTGAGAGGTGACATGAAGGAATAATTTCAATATTTAATGTAAAACTAGCATATTAATTTTATCAAAACTGTTGGAAAGATTACATTATTTTCATCGTCATGGTTTTTATTTAGAATTATATTGCTTTTATTATGTCTATACTATCATCACATAGACATACCCTGAAAGATAAATTAACATAAAATGCATTGTCTAAACTATAAATATTAATAATTTATCATTCTATTTTATATCTAAGGAATAGAGTATGGTCTATCACTAGCAGATTATAACAGTAGAATTTTGCCCTGGACTATTCATTAAAGTACAATGTACTTTAATAAATAAATAAATATATATATAACGACATAAATTTCAGGGATAAGATATTGCATGTCTGTGTGGACAGGCTGCCACTACATACGGCATGCAACTGTGCAGGTATCTCATACCAACTCTAGGCCCGGCAGGGGTGAGTCACCTCCGTATATACCGCGACTGTTTATACACAATGATGCATCTCGTTATTACCTCACCCGCAGACTATTACACTCTGTACTGAACACACTATCATGTCGCTAGACCAAAGAGCAACACTCACTACACAAGCTAGACCAAAGAACAACCTTCAGTCAATCTGCATGTTGAATACTGCACCCTTTCTGCACCCCTTCCCCACCCTCCATGTATCCACCCTCATTGCACCCCTCCCTGCACCTCTTCCCCACCCTCCATGCACCCATTCCCCACCCTCATTGCACCCCTCCATGCTCCTCTCCCCCACCCTCAGTCGTCGGCAGTCCTTGAATAACCTGAAGATTTGTCTGAAACACCTGGTATCAACCATGAGTCACTCCCTCCCTCTCTCCGACTCCCTCTCTCTCTCTCTCCCCGACTCCCTAGCCATAATCGTATACCTTTCAACCAGACAGCTCTCTGAAAAAAACTCCTGCTGGGTTTGTCAGGTAAATAAATCAGTTAGCACAGGTAACTGAGGTAACTACGCTATATAGATATTCATGTCCATGTGTATGTATGTATAATGTTGTTGCTTCATTCACAGACTGTTGGGTGCTAAACAGGTAAAAGAGTAACTATGGTATAGGTACATGGTACAGATAAATATAGTATGGTATACATGGTGTATGAGAGATAGACTACGAATAGATACAAGTGCTCCCTAGATACAATGCCCTTCGATGCACGGCGGATTTCGGATACAACGTGGGGTCCAACGTGGACCCCATTTAAAAAAATAAAAATAAAAAATAAAATAAATATTTTTCTCAAATTATATTCTTTGATATAACGCAGGTATTATAACGCGGGTGACATGTCATGGACCCCAACTTCAGCATTATATCGAGGGAGCACTGTATGTATGCATGTCTGTGTGTGTGTCTGTGTTATATGGCTGCAGCTTCATTCAGATTGTCCAGGTGCTAAACATGTACAAGAGTAACTACGGTATACATGGCATAGAGAGATATAGATGTACACATGTATGCCTGGGTGTATGCAGCATACATATTGCCATGGGTTCATTCACAGACTGCCAGGCCCGTAAACACGTGTAACTGAGTGAACTACTGTATTATACAGATAAATATAGACATATGCACCGATGTATGTCTGTGTGTCTGTGTGTCATGTCGCATATCTCTGTGACGTCATCAACAGATTTCTGGGAATAAAAACAAATTGAATGGCTCTTGCAGTGATAGAAACTAACTTTAAAACTTACTAGCTCGAGTAGTGATACAATACAATAACAAATATTATGAATTTCTACTAACCCTTAGGATACCTTTAGCACTGGGAGAGATTTCCCGGGCTAGCATTAATTTTGATCCCTGCCCTTGGGGAAACTACGGTATAATATAGTCAGATATAGACGTATATATGTGTCTATGTATACACTATATATCACTGTGGCTTCATTCACAGACATCCTCGAAAACCCACGCTGTTGTGACTCCACTACCTTCTGTCAAACACCCTGGGAAAACTGCCTATTCAGAAGTC